>OZ018330.1:114418131-114568621 GCA_963969495.1 Ceratothoa steindachneri | reverse complement strand
TCAGTTTCCAACTCTTATTTATCTTTTTTCCTTCTGTAGGGGTATTTGAGATTGGCGGTATATTTTTGTGTTGGAAACACTGGGCGTGGCCCCTTTTTTTCCAATGATGCGTTTGTGTGGTATCTTTAATAACGGTGTCAATTCCAGTCCATAGAGATACAGATTTTTTTTCCCCAAAATGCCAAAAATATGACTTTATGTTTCACACTGTTTTCCTATCAAATACTGTAGGATACTATCGTTTGGACTCTGTACCCGCTGTGAGGCTTCTTTGAAAAACCGACCTTTTATCCTGGTTAGGGGGATATGGGAACCACTTTTGCCTCACTTTACTGTATATATATATATATATATATATATATATATATATATATATGTGTTTATATGTGCAAATGTTTGCTACCGTGGGAACGTCTCGAATTCATTCCTCTCTTGAGCAAAATACATATATTATTATATACATAGACGAAAGCTATACATTATTATTTTACAACAATGTTATATATCATTTACACAAAGACTTATTATTATTTGGGAAAACTGCTTTATATGTTTTAGATTATTTGTATATGTATACTTATTTGCGTGCCAGTTACAAGCCTTTTTAGGATTCAATGATACTCATTTGTGAGACTTCATTGTTGAACCTATTCCGACTTGCACTGCACGTTTGTCTTATTAGTTACATGGACGAAAGCTATATATTATTATTTTACAAAGATGTAATATATTATTTACACAAATTTACTCTTATTTATGAAAACTAGCATACATATTTTTATATTATATGTATGTGCATGTTTATTTGCGTGCCTGTTACAAGCCTTTATAGGATTCACATGATGCTCATTTGTAAGGCTTCATTTTTTAACCTATTCTGCCTTGCAATGTACTTTTCTCTGTCTTTGTAAAAATACCGCATTTATCTCATTTGTTGATACAGTGTAATGCAATTTGCATGTCCATTATTATTTGCTGCCCCTAGCAAGACTTTATAGAATTTATATGACACTCTTTTGTGAGGCTTCATTGTTGATCCTAATCCACCTTGTAATCGATGCTACAGGACTACCTTGGAAACTAGTCAACAATACCAAGCTCCCTCTCTAACTTAGAGAGGTTATGTTTCACTACTTTATATAGAGAAGATGGCAAATAAAATACAATAACACTACAACACTACATCAGATCTATTCACACGACAAGCCTTGTAATCCAGGGTAGTGAGCTAACGCCAGCACTATATATAATTTGGACGAACAACGCCATATGCTATCCAAAAAACTGAAGGTATACCTGCAAACTGTCCTACGCTGACAACAAGACAATTATTCTCTCCGGCCAGGTCCTAGATGCTGCCGATGTACAGATTGATACCATACACAGATGATACAAGACGAAAACACAAAGAACGAGGAAAAGTGGCTATTAGTAACGAATCTTATCAAGACACAAAAGAGATTCTAAGGCTAGTGAAATCACTTCATGCCAAACATAGAGATATATACACACACCTAACATAAATTACACACCTCTCAAAACGATAACATATAAACATCACACCAAAGGTTTAGAAGTCACAATTGAAAGTAACTACACATTTAAGAACACCAAAGTTCAACAAAAACAAATGCTAAATGAATTAACAAAGTGCTAGGTAGGTTCTACCATTTCAACCGCAAATGCACCTACATCTCTAAAATGGACTGGTGAAACACTTAGTTATATACATACCAATGACGCACAGTCACGAGCCACACGTGGCAGAGAAGGATACATAGAATACAAAAATCTTCGCTAAAACGCACATGTCGTTCTCTTCCAAATATACGCATAACTACACTACACGACAACACCAAATCACACCACTGAACATATAGTCACATAGCTACACAACACCATAATGTAGAAGTGGGTATAAATATACAAAAAACACAACTCACTGCGTGGGTACAGAGATACCCATCAGGGCACTACTACCCTAAACCAACTCATATCTACACATAACATAATATTACTATAAATTTCACGTTTTCTCAACTCGCGCGACGTTCTTTCCACTTGCCCCTCCGCCGCTCCGATTCAATACCACAATTAACACGTAAAATACGGTTATCGGTGTCTAGCCACCGACCATTTAACCTATTAATCACGTCCTCTAGTTTTTCTGTACCACAGTTATCCGTTTGCTTTTCCTTCTATTATAAACTGAGTTATGCGCAGATTTACGAGTACTAATGTTTCACATAGGAAGCATTAATAACTTTTAAGTAAAAATATTATTCAGGAAATAATGTAAGTGAACAACAGGAGTAAATTTATGTAATAAAACGTAACAAATTTCATAATAGAGCCGATTCCGAAATTGTATGACGCCACTTTACGTTAAAATATATTTTTAAATATTTATATGGTCAAGTCAGCCTTAATTGAATATATGATAAACAATAAAATAATATTTGGCTATAAATATGCGTGTGCATATGTGTATATATCAATATATGGATACTTTACCGTTATATTGAAGCCAGAGAAAAACATCCCTTAAAACCATTGTTTAAACTTGAATTCAACAAAATTCAAGATTAGCAAGTCGCAGGAATTGACGCTCCTAGCAACAATTCGTCCTTTGCTGATAATTCCTCTCAAAATCTTGTTAAATGCAAATCTATATATATTTTTCGAAGAGCAATTTAAATTAGGTTTAAAGGTAAACTAGTAATTTTTTATTTTTGTTTGATTTAAAACTTAGGAGTTTTGTTTTTATTGGAGAATTTTAAAAAATCATTTTGTGCGGTGAATTTTTGATAAATAATTATTTTGGGGGTTTGATGATTGTATAAGTCTAAATACCGCGTACATAAGTGTACGCGGAAATACTCCGACACAAGCTACGTGTCCCTCCTGTATTTCTAAATGCACCAACCTCGAATTCTCTATCGCCCCTTTTTAGCACCATCGTAAACTCCGAGGTGGCACGAAGGTGTGAAAGACATACTGTCTGCCCACAGATGAAAAAAGGTCTTTCGCGCGGCGATACTGATTTTATGATTCGGGCAGAAGACCTTGGACTAACATTGTGAGGTGAAGCTCGATCCACATAAGAAACAGTTTGCCCGTTGCAAGAAAGGAAATCCTCGGGGAATTGGTTGAAGCCGTCACAGTAGTGGTAGGTGCCAAACTTCTCGCAGTCCCCCCCCCCCTTCCCCTTCGTCAGAGTCAGAGGTTATACAGCACTTCCCTCTGCGGATTATCCTAGACGTAGCTAGGTAATCGGTTTTGGCTACCGACTCCAGGAGCCGAATAATCAGACAGTCACTTCGAGAAAGAAGTCCGATTTGAGCCACAGTCTGGCTCACCTTCGTGATCCGGCATATGATTACACTCTCATTCTGTAACCTAGGACGGTCGGACTAGGTGCGATCATCGCCACCAGAAGAAGATCTTCACCGTCACCTTCAAAAACATTTATGAACTCAAAGGTATCGTTAATTGAAATATCCCCTCCCCTAACTTGACCAGTTTGTTTGTGAACTAGACTTCCCATCCCGGGCGAATAACCTCGAGTATTAGAAGTGCATAATTCAGTATTTAACTCAATAATAATATTCCATTTGTTCTGTCGGGTGCCATTAAGATGCAAGCAACCTAGTGAGTAGTTTTCAAGTAATCCCCACGACATTTTTGTAGACTTACTTATTCAGTGCAAGATTAATTCTATTTATATTTATATACGCTGTTGCTTATTTCAAATTTATGTACATTAAATATTATTTTTGTATCTGTGTGTTTAACTATTTTGGACGATCCTTTGACAATTATTAAACAATACACTCGGCTTAAATCTCAATATTACCCCGATCCATCCATGATTGGCTTTTACTGAGGGGATCATCATCTAAATTTTTATCAAAGGTACGTATCGGGTTATTCTTATTCACCGGATGTTGCTACGGTAGGCGTATTGGATACCATTCACCCCCGCTTCACCTCGGTGCGGTAATAAAATATATGTGCAGGAAGTGGGACTGGGATTGCTCTCTCACTAAACCCTCGACAGTGATATTATTGGTAAGGTCACCAGTTTATAGGAATAGGTCCGGTGTTACCAATTTATGTGAAGCCTGGGGTTAGCAAATTAATAGGTAGCAAATTTATATAAAACTAAATTATCTAACTTTAAAGATGATTCATAACAGGTGTTCTGACTTAGAATGGGCTTACCGAAGATTTACGGGTAATCTTAGCCTAGAAACCATAGTAAAGCCAAGCCTAACTAAATCTAGCTTAACGTAACCTAGCACAGCCTAGCGTATATAGAATAGTAAAGCTTACCATATTATAGCATAATATAGGTTATCATAGTATAGCCAAGCCTAGAATAGTATAATATAGCATAGCCTATTCTCATATAGCCTAGGCTAGCCTAGCCTTGTAAACGCTAGCATAGTATAGCCTATCTGCCATACCCTACCTGACCATAATCTAGCTTAGAATAGTATAGCATAAGCATAGTATAACCTAGCCTAGATTAGTATAAACTACTATAGCCTAGCTTACTATAGTACATCCTATTCTATTCTAGCCTGGTATATCTTTGCATAGCACACCTAACCCTAGTCTAGCCTAGACTACCATGTCCCAGGCTATTTTAGCATGGTACACTATAATCAACCATAGTCTAGCGTAGTATAGTATAGCATAGCCTTTTGCATAGCATAGTATAGCCTTGTATAGCCCATTCTAGCATATCATAGCATAGTATACCCTGGCCTAGCATGTAATAGACTTGTTTATATAGCCTAGCATAGTATATGGGTTGCGGAAGATTTACCGAAAACAATTTACCAACAACAATTTATCGACAACAACTTACCGAGATATACAATTTATCGAGAATTACAATTTCTCTGAAAAAAATCGAAAATACGAATTGGTAACTCACGCCGCCAGCATCGTGATAGTTCTTCAGCAGTTTAACTTTAATGTTTAGACACTAGTTTTCAAGTGTATTTCGAACTTTTAACCCATCTTGCTTCTTCAATTTATATATTTGGAAAAGAGAAAGAAGAAGCTGATTAGCAATGGCTATTTCTTTTATAAAGACAAGCAAAGTGATAATAAAATATATTTAAATTGCGCTAAATATCATCAAACAAAGTGCAAAACACGGAAACTAAATTTGACGATGAAATTGTTAAAAAATTGAGCGAACATAAGCATGTGTGTGACGCCGCTAAAAATGAAGCACAGAAGATCATTTAAAAAATCCGCAAAAGTGCTAAATCTACCACCGACGCACCTCATTCATTAATATCGAATAAGCTGACAGAATGTAGTGAAGCGGCAGCTAATAAAATTCCGAAAACGCTATATATATATTACATGGATTAAAGGAAAACATTTCAATTCCGCTAATTTACGCTTTATTACCAGATAAATCAGAAGCAACCTAGAGCGCACTCGTAGAGCAGATAAAAATTAGTGCACCCTTGTTTATCCCAGTATCAATAACTATTGATTTCGAACCGCCAATGATTAAAGATTGCAAAAAAGAATTCCGTAGTGCAATCTTAAGAGGGTGTTTCTTCCATTTCTCGCAGTGTATTTTTTGCGTGATACAAACTAATGGAGATAAAAGAAATTATGAAATGGATGCAAATTTCGATTTAGTTCTCTGTTATTTGCCTGTTGACACGGTTGTAACTGCATTTGAATTTTTGCGTGTAAAAATATTTTCTTTCCTGAATCCTGAATCACAAATCGTAATCAATTACTTCGAAGATACTCGTACCTGGATAGGACGTCCTGATAGAAAAAATCGTCGCCGACCTTCGAAGTATGCGCAAGCGATGTGAAACGTCTATCAAACAGTTTTGGGTGGTTTACCATAAACAAACAAGTCGATCGAAGGATAGCACAAAGCATTTGAAACGCAAGTTGCTACACACCACCCCAATATATGGAAGTTTATACAATGTCTTAAGAAAGAACAAAACAATAACGAAATTCACATTGAGCAATACTTAGCTGGAAGGACATCGCATGCTCAAAAGTAAATATACCGCGGCTCTGCTGAACGCATCAAAAATTCCATTCTTATGAAAATATGATCGAGTATTTTCGCCCGATAGCTCCTAAACTTTTTTTAACATGAAATAAACTTACACTCGAAACTTATATTTTAAGTATTTCAACTTTTAAAAAAACTGTTTTTTAAACGTTCTCGGTAAATTGTATATCTCGGTGAATTGTTGTCGGTAAATCGTCCGGATTCGATAGTATATATTAGAATAACCTAGCTTAGTATAGTATACCTAAGCCTATCACAGTGTATCCTAGCCTAGCCTAGCTAGCTTATCATTAACGTTCAAAACTTAAAGGACAAACCTGAATCCGCTTTCCAAGAAACTAACCACAGTTTCTGGCTGTAATGCTGGAGATAAAGATAAGTATTTGGTGCCTTTAATATGTTTCACTCAGGGCTTTTGTTGACAATAACTTCAAAAAAAGGCAATTACCAGATTTAGCATTGGGTTTACGAATGGTTTGGAGAGAACACGTTCATCATAATGTAAATTGTTACCTTTGTTTGGTGGATAGTATCAAATACCAACCCAATGACAACATTTGTAATCACACCTTATGAAGTACTGCATTTAAATTCTAATCAACATTTGTAATGAATTATACTTTCAATTTTTATTTAGCATAACAACTTAAAGATTCTATTAAACACTAAGTTTATATTCTACCCATAATTTGTTTTTTTTAAAAAGGGAACGATCTTTTTTCTGTGATACACCATGGCTTCTTGTTTAAATGGATGTATAGAGTCGTATTGGATGTAATTTCGAACATTGACGGAGTTTCCTTAGTTGGTTTTTAAAGGGTATACAGAGAGAGTGCACTACTTATATACAACTTTTAGTAATTTTCTGGTGTTGAGGATAATTTGAATTTAACTGACTACAAATGCATTCATTAAAGTTATGGCTACAAATCTTTCTTCTGTTCTTTCTAGTAAGGCAACGTTACTTAATATAATATTTAGAATAATTGTAGTGTAAGAACCACAATGTGGAAGGAAAATGACACTCAAATAAACCTTAAAATTTTGTAATGGGTTCATTTTGAACAATAAATAACATTCGACAAAAGGGAAGTAGAAGTGCTCTAAAACGAACACTGTTCCCCTAACTTTAGTAATTTTCGTTTGCATTATAAACTATATAACTCTTAACGTAAGAGATTAAACGGATAGGTAATATTTTTGTAAATTATTTTAATTCTCTCAATCTTATAAGAGTGGAGGATTGCCAATTTATATCGGGATTCCTTGGTAACGGTTTTATCTGAGTAGAAAGTAGATTTCTTCACTGTTTTTTTATTTTGGCTGGGCTTACCGAAGATTTCAGAGTAGATCAAGGTAAAGAAGCACGCTGCAAAAAATTACTTTATTCTAATATTGGCCAATTAACGGAGGAAGCAGTATATTCTCGTATATATATATATATATATATATATATATATATATATATATATATATATATATATATATATATATATATATATATATATATATATATATATATATATATATATATATATATATATATATATTAAACACGAAGTATTAAATTCTGGAGCGACAAGACTTGGTAAATTTAAAAGGGGGAACGTGAACGAGATAATCTTTTTAACGACAGTAATCTAAT
This sequence comes from Ceratothoa steindachneri, assembly GCA_963969495.1. Lineage (NCBI taxonomy): Eukaryota > Metazoa > Arthropoda > Malacostraca > Isopoda > Cymothoidae > Ceratothoa > Ceratothoa steindachneri. The sequence goes on along the minus strand of OZ018330.1, from coordinate 114,560,903 downwards.
AAACTTAATAATACAATAATCATCGTAACTGAGCTGTCCAGACTATATATATATGCTTATTTTCTAGAGTGCCTAGAATCCTTGTTCTCTTCCCAAAAGGTGGAGCTACCGAAAGCTCTGTAATTCGAATTACGAGTACTTACATATCCCAAGTTTTATCAATATAACAGGATACACTGGTCGCAGCCTTGTGATACAATTCCTTTAGGCTAACGGATATGTTTACCCAGGTGCTTAGTAGACTTCCGTCTTTCGATAAATCTATTCTGAGACAGGAAATGTTTTTTTCATTCTTTTTCTTATTCACTTAGGTGTTTCTAATCTTTCGGGTGCTTATATACATTAAAAAATATCTTTACATTCCTTATTCTTTGTATTCAAATTCATAGATGCAAATTAATCTATACATTCTCATTTCCTTATTCCAATTTAAAACATATTATTTTATATGTGTAGAGTATGCTGGGATTTAATAAGATAAATGTGCGTTCAATTTGTAGAGGTTTTCGCTGGGCTTATTGAATCCTGCAATTTGGTGCCAGTTGCCTACCTTTTAGATAATCCGAACAATAACAATCTTTTTGTTAATTCTCCAAACTACTAAATCATCTTTAAAAAAAAACAAATTACTGGAATCTAATAACTTTGATTCGTCAATTATTAAATTGATATAAAATCTATAGGTAACAGTTTCAATCATATTTATTTATATATTTGATATACATCGGGTATAATCTACGATAAACAAGGGGATTTGTATTTAAAGTGCTGATATGAGAGATAAGGTGGCATTTGGCAACTCTTAAACGAGGGTGTTTGAGACACCACTATGTTCTCTACTTGATTATTTAAAAGGCAATGTACTTCAACTTTACTATATAACAATCAATAAAATGTAGTTTGGGGGAGTTATGTTAAGATTAAGATATCTATGATTAAAATCAAAACAATTTACTATAAATTAACCTCCCAAAAACATCTATTTTAATGTTTAAAATTAAATTGCGCACAATTCTTTCGAAGAAATATATTAAATGAAATTCAGTATTTATGTATAATAATATAACAATTGTAAGATTAAATTTATATGTAAAACATTGTAAAACAGATTAAAGTAAAATGAAGAAATGTAAAATTATTTAAGTTCCTTTTTGATGTATTGAGTGTCCTGAATATAAACAAATTCTTTCTAGGAAGATCAAATGAAAATGTATTATTACGTAGATACTATTAACTAGCAATTGTAGTAATTTATAATCGTGTAAGGCTTTGTTAATTAACTTAATACAACTATAAGCTCAGGTATCTAATGTATAAAAATGAATTCCCTATTGTAAAAAAAGTCAAATACTGTATGTGTGCTGGCCGTTTATGTAAAATAGAGTTGAAAATTGCGTTAGATTAATACTCAAATCAAGATGAGGCAACAGAAGGGCTTCCAAGTTTCCGCCGAATAAAAAATCCTGAATCCAAATCTAAGATTCTTTTACCTTTGGGTAAATCTCTGATTACCTTTACCCAGCCTACAATATGGCAAAAAGAGAGCTTTTTACCCTTTTATGATCAGTGCCTCGTGAATACCAGGCTCTCTTATTAGAATCATACCGCTTGCCTCCCAGTCGGTCCAAGAAACCTATCTGGGTACCCAGGATTGGTACCAAAACTACGGTGACAAATCACACTTGGTAAACACGTCACTCCCAAAGAGCCTACAATGCTTACCCCGATATAAGCGTTGAAGAGCATTATTTGGCTAATTATTCATTAATTAGTTATTTATTTATCACTTAGTAATTAATAAATTTGAAATTTTGTATTCATATTGCATTGTAAGAGTGTATGGACTTGAATTTTTTTTTATCGGAACAAATTTGTCTCATCCATCCTTGAGGAGTGTTCTGGAGTTTATTAGAGAAATATATGGAGATGCTGACTTGCTATTATTCGTAAACTTGAAGATGATGATGATATTCAGATATAACAGTGATTACGATTATTTAAAAACCCCTTTCCCATCCCTAGCGTCGCCAGGCATTTTTTCTAGGCTCACCAAGCACTCACAAGTCTCACAACATCCACAAATATGAATTTCCTATTATGAGATGTTTTCAGCATATGATCTATTTCTATGTTGCCATAATTATAGAATATATTACTGCTGATTAAGCATCCAAAGGTTTTCTTGGGTATTATAATTTTACGCAAATGTTCTAACCTCCAATACTGTCTCATGTCATTTATAAGCAACTTTGCTGGCTTCATAAATCTGCTCATGTATATATTTATATAAAGAAAATTTTAATAATTTATGTTTATCGCTGGTGTCCCTGAGTGTCGTACTGGTTTGGTCCTCCTCTTTTTGGGGGAGGTTTCTTTTCCCCTGTTCCTTTCCTTGCCGTCGTCCTCATGACTCCTTCCCTTCCTTTCCTTTTGTTTCGACTCCCTTCCCATCTTTCCATGCCTCCTCTTTCTCCTCTATATCCCTACTTCTTTACTTTTTTTTCTTCTTCTTTCCTTGCTCTCTTTCTTCCTCTTTACTCTTCCACCTCCTTTTTCTTTGTTCACTTCTCCTTTCCTCTTTTTGCTCCTCCCCCTCCTCGCCTTTCCCCCCTTCCGTCCTCCTCTTTCCTTTGCCCCTTTTTCTCTTTTGCCTCCTGGTGGATGGTACTAAATTACATCTATTGTTTGATTTATTATTAAGTCAGTATAATTTTCTTTGCAAATTCTTAAGTGATGTCCAGAAAGCAGGTGAACAAAGAAGAATTTCTTGATATTGGGTTTCCGTTTCTCATCAGTCATGGCATCGAAAAACCTCACTGTATTATATGTGGTGAAGTGCTAAGTCATGAGTCGCTTAAAAAACAAGCTCAAACGGCATCTACAGGGAAAACACCCAACGCTGGCAGGGATGGACCGCCAGTATTTCAAGGGGAAAGAAAAACAACTGAAGCTTCACGGGTTAGATACCGCTGTAAGCACACTCTTTTGTACTCTGTTTGACAGGCAACAATTGCATCTTATCTGGTTGCAAAAGGATTTGCTAAGTACAAACCGCCACACCATTGGGGAAAAGTCACTGAAGCCAGCAGTAATTGATATGTTACCAACTGTTATCGTAGATGATGATGTGAAAGAAATTGAAACTCTTCCGGTGTCAAACGAACAATTAGCCGACAGTTTCAAGAGATGTCAAGGAAAGTAGAAAATTTAGCTTGCAGCTGGATGAGTCAACAAACATCAGTTAGGACGCACAGCTCTCAACGTAAGTGCGGTAACAAGGGAAGAGTGAAATGGAAGAGAATTTCCTGTTCTGTAGACTACTGGAGACAACAACAATAGGCAATATCTTTTCAAGTTGGTTGATAGCTTCATCCAAGTTCAAAGACTAAGGTGGAAACAATGCTTCAGTGTGCGCGCGGAAGGAGTACCTGGGATTTGAGGGGCTCAACAAGGCTTCACTGCTAGGCTAAAGCAAGTGAGCCCTGCTGTGATAGTGACCAATTGTTTGCTCCCCCTCAAAACCATGCCTCCAGGAAATTATGACTTGAACTTAACTCTGTGATGGAGGAAGTGATTAAAATAGTCAATTTTATTGAATCGCCTGCTCTCAACTCAAAGCTGTTTAGTTACATGTGCTCAGTTATAGGGTCAGAATATGAACACCTACTTTACCTCTCATCTGTCAGAAAAGTGCTCCAGAGAGTTTTCGAATTGCATGCAGAGGTTGAAATATTCTTGATCGAGAAGAAACATGCACTATCATCAAGGCTTCCAGTACCAATGTGGTTACTTAAATTTACATATCTGACAGATATATTTTCAAAGTTGAACTTGTTGAATATATCCATGCAAGGAAAAGATAAAACTCATCTCCATGTGTCAGAAAAGCTCAAAGCATTCAAGTTAAAGCTGAAGTTTTGGAAGGGAAAGATTGAGTGTGGAAAGACTGTGTCCTTTTAACTCTTGAATCTTTTTCTAGAAGAAGAAGAATACGTCTCACTTCTAGACGTACAAAGTACCATTATCGAGCACTTTGAAATTCTGAGTGAGAAGTTTAAGAAGTATATCACGGATGAAAAGTTGCCTGACAAATACAAATGGGTGCGCAGACCCTTCGATGTCGACGTCGAAGAAATTTCAGAGGAAGAATCTTTGATTTAAAATCTTCAAGAGGAGCTCCTCGAGGTACAACATGATAAAACTCACCTTTCAGCAACAATCATTAGGCATGTTCTGGACTGTTGGGACGAAGGAGAAACCAGTCTTTGGAATTGAGGCTGAGAAAGTGTTGCTGCCGTTCGCTACAACCTATTTGGGCATCCATGGTTTGTATCCCTAGCTGCCATCAAAACCAAAAGCAGAAATCGGGTGCAGCCTGAACATGATTTAAGAGTAGCACTTTCTACGATTGAGCCACGAATGGACAAACTTACCAGTGAAATCCAGCCCCAAGTCTCCCATTAAAATCTGTTATCATTTGCTAAGAAAGTTTTATCTTTAGTTGCCTTTGAGGAATGTTACACAAACTTTTCTGATGAAAATGTTCATAGTACATGAATTAAATATAATAATGTTAATTTTTTATCTTTTTTCCAGCCCTACAGGAGCTTTTACAAGAAAATTATACTTGTTCTTTGCTCTTACAGCCTACGCCCTACAATTAGTAGTATAATAACATGCGTCACATACTGAAACAATATATAGTTTATACACTGCATAAAACTAGTGGGGTCGCAGTTATGGCTGGAAGAGTATGATTCGGGTCACCTGCTATAAAGGTTGGAAACCAGTCATCTAAAAGAAAGAACTATGCCAGACAAGAAACCTATTCTTTCTCAACCTGATCTACATAGAGATAACAATGAAAACGAAAAACTGCTTTTAATAATAAAAAACATCCTAATCGCATTGGAGTTTCTGACTAGATAGTTTTTACAAAACTTCTCCAAAATCTTATTTAAATCTCTATTATGTAAATCTAAGCGGCAGAAATAGACTAAGTTAGAGTTTTTCTCAGAATTTCTAAACAAGTATTTGCATTTGTTTGGTGTTATGCATTAAGATTTACGAATGCATGTGGCCTTAATTTTAGTGGCATTTATGAAATCAGTTTATTTGCAGCAAGCCTCTTAGATTTGTAGTTAAATATTATACTGCTGCTTGTTATAATGGAGTACCTTATAAACATTTTATTAATGAATAAAAGACACGTAGGATAACATTTAACCTCGAAAAACAACACTTGTTATGGATTGGCTTTATTAGCACTAAAAGCGTCAATAGAAAAGAATCGAATGAAACGTTGCAGAACGAGAAACGTGGGAGAAGTAAATAAAGGTAAACGAGTATCATGTGAACGGAGAAATTTGTCCAATTCAGTTGGTTAGATAGAGTGATATTTCGGAAGTGAATCTCGGTATTATTGCTAGCGGCATAAAAATATAGTTCTAAATGGCGAAACAATAGGCGTAGTAAAAAGGACAGAACTCATATTGGAACAGAGAAAAGGGAGGAATTGTAGCATAGATTTGCATTTAACATACGAGAGGCAGTCAATAAGTTTTGCGAATCAGTAGGGCAAAACAGAGGAAGGGGGATGGCTGTTTGTGGGCGTGTTAGGAAAAGTTATGACAGGTCAATACCTGCAGCCGCACGCTCCTTCCTCGTCTATTTAAGAAGCAGTAGCTGATCGCAGATCATCAGTCACAATTTTTTCAATAATGGAGAAGGTTGAGCACCGCGCAGTTATCAAATCTTTTATCAAGGAAGGCAAGAATGCAAAAGAGATCGATGAATGAATGGTTGCAGTGTACACCGACAACACCCCTTCCTATTTAACTATTGATAGCTCAAATAGGGAGTTCCACCATGGTCGTGAATCCCTTAAAGTTTTCCCCGTCCAGGACGCCCGTCAGACATGACCAACGAGGACGATGTGGCCCGTGTGGAGAGGATGATCCTCGAAAATCGACCGGTCAAAGTCGAAGAAATCGAGCGAGAACTTGGAATATCAAATGGAAGTATTATCAACATCCTCCACGACAATTTGGCCATGATAAAGGTCTCTGCCCGTTGGGTTCCTAGAAACCTCACGCCACATGATCGACTTCAACGTCGTCAAATTCCACAAGACCAGAGTTGCTCGAGCTCCCCTGCGTGAGTGCAGATTCGAGGAGCTCAACCATCCCCCCTACATTCCAGATCTGACCCTTTAGCGACTAATTTTTATTCCGCCAGCTCAAGGCTGCACTGCGGGGACGCCGGTTTGGGGACGATGAAGATGTCTAGGTTGCCGTCCATGAGTGGATTGAACAGCAGTCGGAAGATTTCTGGTTGTCGGAAATTTGAAGCCTCAGTGACAAGTGGCGCAAGTGCATTGAAGTCGAGGGTAGTTATATTGAAAAATAATAAAACACTTTTCCTCATATCTCGTTTCCTTATATCCGAACTGCAAAACATATTGACCGCCCCTCGTATTTAAAGGCCACTAATATAATCCAGCTTACGGAAGAGAATACCGAACATTAAACTTTAATCCGCAATTCAAAAGCAATTAAACATGGTTTAAAGCGAAATAGAACCACTTTACAACTAAGAAGAAGTGACATGAAGAACATTACAAATATTAAATATAAAGGAATGTATAAAATACAAATAAGTATAAAAGCTATCGAAGAAGAAAATAAAAGCACATGAATAAGAGCACATGAGTGATCCAATAACCAGAACCATAAGTAAATATAAAAAAAATACAAAACTCACATGAGAACTTTATGAAAACAAATAAAAAATAATTTCAAATAAAAACAAAACCCCTCGAAAAACAAAGGCTCCTATGCTGTAAATAAAAATAGTATAAACGAAAAGAAAAACACAATGTAAAGCGAAAGCGTTAGCCAGACAACCTGGCACGTATCACCATCGCCCTCATTAAAAGTCATTTCTCACAATCAAAACTTCTCCTCATTCATATCATCAACACCACTCATCCCACACTTACCCAATCTTTTCTACCTTTTTCTATCTCTCCCTTAAATTTTCACCTCTTATTTTATCCATATCCCTATCTCTATCTTCAGTTGCCAATGTTGAAAAATTCATCTTATTATCATCCATTTTCTACTGTCGAAACCAAAAGGATTTCCCACTAGATCACTAACAGCAATGGTGAAGCAGCAAGTTAAAGATAAACTTACGTTTCTAAGCTATGCCCCTCTACAAGTAACTCAATTTGTGTATATAATACGACAAACTGAAATGTATATATGAACTGCAGAATTAGAAGTGGGAAATATGACATTCATTTAAAGATGCTAACAGAATTTCTTGAATAGGTGAAGGACATTTCTTTACTCTAAATGCTTACTTTGTTTATCCTCCACAACGCTTTTTTAAGAACGGGATTTTTTTTAGTATTTAAACAGTAATAACTTTTTTTAGAATTTTGGTCATGACCTATGTATGTATATTATAAGTTTTTATCTAAATTCATTCTAAGAGTTTAAAAAACAAAATGGGAAAGTACAGAAAAAATAAATATGATTATCGAGTATTTTGGAACTGTTTTAAATAAAAAAAATTCCAAATGGTGAAGTTTATAAAATTTACTAAAATTAGGCACCCTGTTCAATATTGATTTTATTTAGAGGAAAGCACATTTTGAGGCGAAAAAAAAACTCTGAGAATTGTTTATTCCATATATCAAAAGAATTCCGATGAATCCTTTTTAAGAAGCTTTTAGCCATAGTAAATAAGTATGAATAGGAAAAAAAACTAGATTAAAAGTAAAGTAGTGGGAAATTTGTACATAAACTTTTAAGAAAACTTTTATATAAGTAAAATTGGAAAGAGCCATATGTTTTGGAATATATTAAAGGGTTATATAAAAGTTCTTTCTAAATGTTTATTTATAGATTGAAAATTAGGGCGCAGGGCTTGCTTTTTTCAATATTAGTTCTAATAGTTGATTTAGAGTTTCTAAGAACATATAGTGCGAATGGTTTTTCGTATATCATCATCACTAACTCTAAAATTTAAGAAGGGGATTTTTTTGAGTATTTGAATAAGCATTTCACCTTAGTTTGGTTATGACATGTTTTTTTATCAAAGTTATTTCTAATAATTCTTTTATAATATCAAAAAACAAAATGGTGAAGTTCGGAAATAAATATCAGTATCGAAATTTAAAAAAAAAATTAAACCCCAAAGAATTACAAATGGTGAAGTTCTAAAAAATTATTTTTAGAGATCTTCTATAACTATATTTTAACAACGTGATATTTTGAAAGGAGGAAAATTTAGTTTAGAGTTCCTTTTTAAAATTATTTTAATTGGCGAAGTTCAGAAAATTTATAAAAATTCAACCATGGCTACTTTTTTAGGTTTTAAATTTTAATCTTAGTAATGAAGCGCAAGCTCCCCCCCGTAGAGAAAGTGGCGAAGCCATTGCCTAGTTTGTCTATAAAAAAGTTTTTAAAGATCAGATTGTAAATAAAATTTTAGAAGAAAATAAAGATTGACATCTAATGATACCTGACAAGTGACAAACTTAACTAAACCTCAATAAGCATAATTTGCTGGTGACAAATAGATATGGATGTCCAGCTCCCTCCTCCATCAAATTATACTACATAACTGTTGTGGTGTGAATGGAGATTCCTAAACCACACGAAAATGGAACATATTTATTTACCTGATACAAAAAGTTTTCACTCCATTTTATATATATTCTCTCATAAAATGATTGGTTTATCTATGCCTATGAAAGAATTCTTAGCAGAGGAGGCAGAGGCTTCAAACCTAGAATAATTTTTCTATTTGGCACTACGCCTGTACAGTGTCCTCATGCATTCTCTTGCAGAAACATAACTCTTTGAATTTGTCCAGCGCTGGATGATTTGGGATAAATTTACCTTCAACTCTTTGCAGTTGTGCTTCGTAAGCTTCAGCTTTTATAGCTGTAGAAAATCAGATAAAAATTCAAATATATTTTGATAAGGAATGACTCGTTGAGAGATTTCGACAGCTCTTTGTTTCAAAGCCTACGGAATTTTACTTCAAAGGCATTTATAAACATTGATGTTGTTAGAAATATTAGGTTGAGGAATAAGTTCTTGCGGGTTTTTTTTTATGCCAGGCTCGTCGATATTTTTGAGTATTTTATTCTTTGCATTGTTATCCTTTAATAGTGCACATCCCAGATGTCTCTTTGGCGCCTTTACTCCAAATCACTATCTATCTTAATGGAACTAGATAAAACTCTTTGAATGGAAAAATACATCTCAGTATGATTTTGAAGCCCAAATAAAAGCAGCCATAATAATCTGCTTGATACCTTATACTGCGAGTCGAGAAAATAAAGATAGTGACAGTGACCGTAGTAGACTGAAGAGGGATAGAGGTATTTCAACTGGAAAGGACCTTTTGATGATGCACTTATTATAGTCTGACCAGAAAGCTTTAATGATTTAGAGCTGAACTTTGACGATGAATTGAACCTAACCTTATTCTAATAGTGATTGATGATTAATTTAGTTGTTAGGAGAAGGGACAAAAACTGTCTGATGCCACTCGTATCGTAGCCCAGGGATTTGGGATTTGAGCCTATTATTCATTATCCTCATCAATGTTTTCAACTTAAAATGTTACGAACTAATCGAGTGTGGGCTGAGATACCTTAAAAAGACTCTAGGCGAATTGCATTGATCTTCTCCTCTAGTTTTTAACTAAGTGAGGTTATATTTACTCCTCTATGTCCTGGTTCAATGCTTAGGAGTGCGACTTTTACAGATTAGGTCAGTTTTAAATAGAGGGGAAGCTTTTCTGAAGGCTAGTGGCCTAGTGTACCGTACCAGCTCACATGAGAACCTAAGGCTCTGAGGCCGTATATCTTCCACATATTTTTACTTCCTCCAACCTGACCACTTTCTTGATAGATCTCTTCTTATGAACTCTCTGCAGGATGAAGCTACGTGACTATTACGTTTTAGATTCGATGAAAATAAAAGTCACTTATTTTGCCCCATAGAATGATAAAATCTTTACTTCATTTCACCAAATTACTGCACTTTTTCTTTCATAACTCCATTTGGGAATATTTGAGAAAGGTCAAGTGACGTAAATCATTCTTGTTTGCAAGTTTCCATTCTCTTCACACATTAAAAACACAAAGAGAATAGGAGCTTAGAAAGCTACGAGCATATATATATATATATATATATATATATATATATATATATATATATATATGTATATATATAGCAGGAATATGAAGACCCAGGTGATTACACTAATCATTTATTGGCCGGAAGTTTGGGACCTTTACTAGGACTATCTCCAGCGACTATGTCGACTAATGAGTAGAGCAAGTAACATTAATTGATAACAGTTAAAAGAATGCATTAAATAATGGCTAAAAAAGCGGAAGAAGGCAAGTTAAAATTATAAAATTGACCAGTATTAAAATTAAAGTAAAAACACTAATAACAATATATAGAATTAAATAATACTACCCAGTGTGATTTAAAAAAAAATAATAGAAAGTGAAATTATAACATAAACTGACTTGAATATCACATATTAAAAGTTACTCGAGTAAACAAAAAATAACCTATTATATTAAATTGAAAAAAACACAACAAATCCCCGAAAATCTTAGGGTCACTGTATATCAACAGAATAAATCGCAACCTAAATAATTACTCCTCCTCGATTAAACTATTCACAATATAACCAACCAACACTTCAATAGATTAATTAGCCAACCAAACAACCAAACAAATTTGGTTAGTAGTTTTATATCTTTAGTTAGTTAATTTCACAACTCCCAGGATAAAGGTTAGTCACTTTGTTCATTTTGATTTGTTATCGGGTTTTTTTGTTGTTTTTTACAATTTAATATAATAGTTTATTTTTTGTTTACTCCAGTAACTTTTAATATGTGATATTCAATCAGTTTAAGTTAGAATTTCACTTTCTATTATTTTTGAAAATCAGACTGGGTAGTATTATATAATTCTATATATTGTTATTAGTGTTTTTACTTTAATTTTAATACTGGTCAATTTTCTTATTTTAACTTGTCTTAATCCGCTTTTTAGCCATTATTTAATGCATTCTTTTAACTGTTATAAATTAATGTTCCTTCCCCTTCTCATTAGTCGACATAGTCGCATAAGATGGTCCTAGTAAAGGTCCGAAACGTCCGGCCAATAAATGATTAGTTTAATCACCTGGGTCATCATATTTCTACTACATATCAGAGTCCCAAGGACCAAATCAATTACAAGTATTATATATATATATATATATATATATATATATATATATATATATATATATATATATATATATATATATATATATATACTAGGCAATGGCTTCGCTACTAAGATTAAAATTTTAAATCTAAAAAAGATCAGCCTCAGTTAAATTTTTATAAATTTTCTGAACTTCGCCAATTATAATATTTTTAAAAGGCAACAGTAAACTAAATTTCCCCCCTTTCAAAATATCACGTCGATAAAATATAGAGTTATTAAAAATTCACAAAAATTCTATACTTATATTTATTTCTGAACTTTACCAGTTTGTTTTTTTGATATTATAAATGAATGATTAGAAATAACTTTGATAAAAACAATAAGTCATAACCAAACTAAGATGAAATTATTATTCAAATACTAAAAAAAATTCCCTTTCTTAAATTATAGAGTTAGTGGTGAGGATGATGATGATGATGATGATGACGATATATATCAGATGTTTTTCTGATAGAAATCAAAATCACAAGGCGCTTTACGTGGCAAAGTTTAAATGAAGAATACAAAAGCTAGAGATGAAAGAGATGCAAAATATGTGGAGGTAATTAGTAATTACATCCACTAAAGAAACAAAAGTAGAAACGACTTTAGGATGTACTTTCAGATAAATGGAGCAAAAGGTTTAGTAAAACTGCACTAAGTTTATACAAATCATGACAAACATTTTAATTTTTGATTGCTAGCATATCTCTTGCGACATAATGCTTAATCATTATTTTTTTCACTTTTATATAAACATTTTTATTGTTAGAAAAGTTTTCATGCACTTAATGCATTTTTGACAAGTTTTGTGATGTGAATATATGCATTATATTCCTAACCGATGGCAACACCACTAGCAAAAGGAACTGATACACTTCAATGCTTAACTGTCGGAATACGACAATCAAGATTGTAATCCATTTTAGGCGTACTCTAGACGTAAACTCCGTCAAAACGTGTAAATAATGTAAAGGAAAGTTCGGCTAAATATCTTATATATTATTTTGATTGATCCTTTAACTATTTATCTTGTCTATTTTTATGATAGGAAGGTCTAAGGCTGCCATGCTTCAGCCCCTATCACATGTCGAAACGCATGCTTCCCACATGCATCCTACGTTATCGCCCACCATTCCCAAGTTTAATCAAGGAGGTTCAATCCCTCGTTTGCCTACATGCATCGATCTCGCTAGATTGAATTAGGCTTATGGGAAGATAAGATATTTTCCCAAGCGCCACCGAGACATTCCATCGCCCCCCCCCCCCCCACTTCATTGTCCCCTACGCCGAGGGGCTGTCTACGGCTATTTATGCGATAGCATTTCGCGTTTAAAGCAGATCCCGATTATCTTCGCGAGGCATCACGCCGATCCGGTCTCCCTCGTGCACCCGAGAACCTTACCCCGAGAAACCCCTTATTGTTCAGAAGAGGACAATATCCCTTGAGTGCCAAGGTTCGTGCCCCTTGAGACGCACAGTCAACAGGGCCCCCCCTGTTGTTCAGAAAGAGAACAACTTTAGAACAACCATTGTTCTTTAAGCCCGTTCGTCAAGAAACGGTTCTCATTCCCAAGAAATCACGTCAGTGGTAATTTAATTCTCCCCTTTTTAACGTTCTTCAAGAGAACGCTTAGTTACACCAATAACCTTCATTGTTCATCTAGAACATTTCCGATATCCTGTCTCAAGGATCGTTCGTACTTCCGAGCCCCACGTCGCTCTTAATACTGAAAGTCAGTCCTTGTCCCTCGTTAAGGACACCCCCACCCTGGAAAAACCCTTCTCCTGTAAAAGAAACCGCCAGAGGAGCGAAGATTCCTTCCCATCGCCTTCCTCTGCCACGACAACCTTATAATTACGTAAGCTACGCATTACATTTAACAATTTAACTCTAACTTTAGAACAGCCATTGTTCTTTAAGCCCGTTCGTCAAGAAACGGTTCTCATTCCCAAGAAATCACGTCAGTGGTAATTTAATTCCCCCCTTTTTAACGTTATTCAAGAGAACGCTTAGTTACACCAATAACCTTCATTGTTCATCTAGAACATCTCCAATATCCTGTCTCAAGGATCGTTCGTACTTCCGAGCCCCACGTCGCTCTTAATACTGGAAGTCAGTCCTTGTCCCTCGTTAAGGACACCCCCACCCTGGAAAAACCCTTCTCCTGTAAAAGAAACCGCCAGTTGGATCGAAGATTCCTTCCCATCGCCTTCCTCTGCCACGACAACCTTATAATTACGTAATCTTCGCATTACATTTAACAATTAAACTCTGAGTCAATGCAACTATGTGCTTTAAACGGATTCTAGCTAACCAGTCCCCCTTCTTGTTTGTTTTTTCGTTTTAAATCCCTCCAAATCCTAATCCTCCACAAAATATTCCCATGACCTTTTTTGTTTCCTGTGTCTCTCCTATTTAATTGCCGGTCATGTGAATATTTTCATGTGTTGCTTTGATAGATTAATTAATAAACCTCAATTTTATTAATGTTTGCAATATTATTTATCCTTAGGCTCCGTTCCACTTCTTAAGTATATTGAAAATAAATAAGCCCTCTCCAGGCTCCCTTTTGAACCATTTTCGGCATCTGATTACCACGCACTCGAAATATAGAATAATCCCCTCAACAAATAGATATATATAGTATATCGTCGGGAGCCTATTCTACGACAATATCGCCCTTTGTACTTCGCGCCAAAGCGACGGTGGGACAATTGCAGCTCCTATGTAATATCTGGCTTTGTGAAGCTCTCAGCGTAAATGTTTTGTTCAAAACATAACTTGGTTGATGCTGATGAGTTCCTGTAGTTACCAATAAAGTTGTAGTTCTACGATTCCTCTACAAAATACTGTTCAATATTCTATGTTCTCATCGCTGAACTTTTTCTTTCAGCTAATAATATTTTTAGCGGAGGTTTTCTCTCTGTAATTTTCATGATCTTATAAACAACTCATCTGGAAATATTAAACATCTCTGAGGGGATTTTTCACAGATGCTACAGCCATTCTAGCTCCATTAATTAGCTCTCTTTAAAAGACATATTGACTAACATATTAGTATAAAGCTTAGTAAATTTGAAAATTATGATATGATGCTTTGACCTAAAATGATATATAATAATATTAAAATATTTATAAAAGTTTTTTAGTCATCCTTATTCCATATGATATGATGCTTTGACCTAAAATGATATATAATAATATTAAAATATTTATAAAAGTTTTTTAGTCATCCTTATTCCATATTGATTTTCAGAAAATCAACATGTAATTATTTTTAAATTCATCACTGAAATTACAAACAGACTTTGCGAATAACTCATGCATACAAGATTTACGCCTCTCTAATTTCCCTTTAATCAAAACATAAAAGTTTAAATATATTTACTCAAATTTCTAATGACCCTTTTCAAACTCGAAATTACAAAAAAGACTTGTGTGTGTTATTAACGTGATATATTTGCGACTTCCTCTTAGATGTTGACTTTTTAAAAGCAATTTAGAAATATATCGGAAACCTTGAGATTTACGAGTCAAAATATGAGGATGAACTGAAAATCCAAATTGAGTACAGAAAATAAAATTTATATTAACTCGTAATTTTTTTAGCTTTTAATAAACACAATATTATAACCAATATTCATTTCCGGTTGTGGTAATTGTGAGATCATTTCTAATAAATGAAATTACATATTAATAACCATCTCTCTTCAGTTTTTAAATAGAAGTTATATATTTTATTATTAAGTATTGCTTGTTGTAAAGCTGCCGCTGGAGAAAAAAAAACCTTTCAGGAAGATTTCTCTAAAAACCTGTTGGCAGAATTCTTCCTATGTCGCTAAAATCTCCATAGTATTCGTTTCATTTTACCAGATATAAAAAATCATTTAAATTTATTTTGTTTTAGAAATATTTCTAGGACTCTTCTATCTTATATATAATGTAATCTTGGATAGAATAACAAGGAGTGTTTAAATGAAGCATACAGATCTTTCAAATTTGGAGCAGATACATTTCGAGGGATATCCAAGTATAAAGAATTTCTCAGGTTTCATTCGCATTTCTTCTGACAATGAGTCAAAATGGAACTTTCCATTTAAAAACACGATGAAATTGGTCTTTGCCACCGAAATTTATATTCGCAGGATTAAGGATTTTCGATTAATTTTTTTAATTTTGAAGCCATTTTTTAAGTAAATTTGTTTTTCTTTATTTCACTCTTAAAACAAAAAATCTTTGAGGGAATTTCCTTCAGCTTTCTTGAGGACTCTTACAGGAACATTTATATTAAAGATGTTTACCTTAGTGCAATGGGAGTAAAGTGAGAAAAGGTCAGGTTTAAGCACTTCTTTCAGCTACATAATATTGTTCGGAAACTCATCTCATATGGAACTGAACTTCAGGTGCAATAATTTAAGAATAAAAGCACGTATATTTTCTTAAAGTATTATTTATAGGATTACACTTTAATTATTTTTGGTGCCACTTAAATAATTTTCCCTATGCTATCTTAACGTATTAGCAATTTTACTAGTTATACACAAAAATATACGCATTGACCTTAAATTTGACAAAAACAAACAGAAATTTTCTCTCTGGCGTATTTGTAAATGATTCCTAAAATAAATGAAGACCTTATATGTGACCTAAATGGCAAACTGATAATTAATGTAAATAAAAAGTGAAAATGAGTTGTTGCAGCTTGGACGTACAATTAATAACATGTGACTTTCTGTAAAGTCAGCGAAAGAGTTTGGTAATGGTGTAAATGGTGTGTAGCGGGAATTGTACCGTAGTAATGAGGTAAATATCTTATTGTACGAATTGAATTAGCTATATATTATCATATAGTTCTCTGGTTTTGGCCTCTCTTTCTGTTTGGTCTGTATATTTAAATTCAAAACCTAGAGGCAGGGCTATATGATTCCTGCCAACTACCTGTGGACATAATTTCAGGGAGGGCTTGAAGGAAAAACACTTAGTATTTGTCGTGGAAAGCGTGTAAGAATGATACTATCCTAGCTTCAATGAATTTGGAGAGAAATGGAACCATCAGGTTTCAATGATAATAATTTCAGATTTTCTAGAATAAAGATTTAGATAGTATTTAGTAAACTCGTTTATCTTGTTATCGTTTAGGAATACTACAATGATTAAAATATGCCTTTGTGTTTAAGATTATAAAATATTGTTCCTATTCTTCTTTAGTATTCGTCCCTATGTTTTTTCCAAAGTAAGGTCATATTAGACATGTTATTTTACTCTATGAGTTTCCTAAAAGTCTCACTGCAATTACAGTGCCAAAATTTATTCAATGCACGTAGGTGGATGATGCAGGAAATGAAAGAAGTTGCAAGAGGTGGTTTTCATTTTTCCATATTTGGGATTTCAGTCTTAAAGACGGACCAAGAGAAGGTCATGCAATATAGCTTGATTCAGATGAGTTGTATGATTTATCGCGGAAATTCTTGTAAAACTTCTAGGGAATTCGCAGAAAAATTTAAAATAAATAATACGTCTAACCTACATCAAAAGAAAATGATTAAAACGGTTCCACCGATTGGAAAATCGGTGTTGCCAATCTACAATAGCTTGTTGCTCACTGTGATTTTTTGCTTTTAGACAACTTCAAGCACTCTTTTGGGCAGGCTTATTACTTATAATGAGCAGTTGATCTTTTTTCATAACGTTAAACACCGACCTTTGTGGATCAGTCAAGGAAGCAGAATACCTCAGCAACCGAGAGGAGGACATCATCCAAAATAAATCATGTTGAGTGCATATTGGGCTAGTGAAGGAATGTCAATTATAAACTGCTGACTGTTAAGCAACATTAAACCAATTTATTTTAATCTCTACTGCAACAAATTCATCTTTTGAAAGTCGCTTTAGTCAAGAGAAGTCGCGTCATCCTCCATCACGATATTGGAGGTACTCAGACAAATTTAGTGACCAACGATATTTTAGGGAAGTTCGAGTTGGAAATATTGCTTTATCTTCTATATTCTCCTGAACTTACTGCGTCAGATTATCACTTGTTGAGGGATAAACATCCATTTAGATGATATCAGTTTGACATCAAGAAAAAAGGTTGTTAGTGACTTGGATTCTTTTTTGCATCACAACCATAAGATGGAATGATTTTTGAAATCAATAAGTTTATGTTTGTGATATATTATTTTCATACTCATAAGTGTTTTTTATTTTTAATTAATATATACCATAGAATCATATTTTACTTTCGTTGCAGCCTAATATTGGGTCTCTTGTTTCAGCCAAGAGATTGGATGCTCTTAAACGAGTTGAGAAATCCTTGGTTTGCAAACAAAGATCGTTTTGAGAATCCAGGTCGCCCTAACAGTTGGAAAAAGTGAGAGGACTACTCGAAAATGTTATCTTTCTCCGTCAGAGGAATTTTTTATATATTTTTTTCCAAAGCCGATTCTCCATATCAGGGATTGAGTTCGATTTTGTCTATACCTGTAATGTCGTAATGATTTACTCGTTAAAGTTTGTTATTAACTAGCACACTGGCGATATTTGGCGAATGAAGCCCAAAATTCTAGTGCTCCTCTCTTCCATTTCTTATCAGTCCTTCTGTCGTTTTGCTTCATTTTCTTTTTCACCATCTTATTTTTTCTTTCTTTATTCTCTCCCACACCAAAAATGTTTGATTCTTTTAAATTTGTTTCTTTCTTCATTTAAAAAATACTTACATCAGATTTATCTGATACCTGATTAAAGAATAAGAAACATACTAAAGTCCTAAAAAACAGAATTTTGAATAGAAACAATGAAAATGACAGCCTCAATGGCAAGCAGCAGCCATAGAGACGAAAAGATAGTTATTAAATTTTTAGAAGCAAAATTAAATATTTTAATGAATATTTAGTACTTTTTGTATAAAAAGAACCTTATCTTTGAAACAAAATTTATCTTCATATGAAGCGTAAAGAAGATTTTCTCTTATCACAGTTCTTTACTATTTTAGTGCCTTCCTGATGTTTGTCAGAAACACAATAACAGAAAGACCTAATTCCCACATTTTTGCTATTGGTGGTAAAATACAGGATTAATGCTCTTTCTGAATCTCTTCTCTACTGATGCTAGGCTCCTGTTGTCCACAAGTTTCTAGTGATTTTCAATCTTATTTATAGAGGAAAATCTTAACTTGGTCGGAGAATATAATACACAAATGAAACGGAACAGGTGGCGTAATTTCCATCATTAGTCCAAAATTTACCCTTCTCAATCTTCTCACTAACAAGTATTTCTCTTTACTTTATTATTAATATCCCCTCTACTTTTGTATGAATAGAATAATAATTAAATTTATAGTACAATCACACTTCCTTAGCATTCGAGTATAAATTAAATATTTTAAATTATGAGCTATATTTCAGGTTTTAAGAAAAGAGCTAAGTGTTGGAGGCTGTTTGCCGGGTGACCCTATGAGAGAATTACCAATATATACGCACCTGAACAAAGTCACCGCGAAGCTCTTCAGGTATAGTTTCATATCTCCCTCTCTCGTCTCGCT
Source organism: Ceratothoa steindachneri (assembly GCA_963969495.1). Taxonomy (NCBI): domain Eukaryota; kingdom Metazoa; phylum Arthropoda; class Malacostraca; order Isopoda; family Cymothoidae; genus Ceratothoa; species Ceratothoa steindachneri. The sequence continues at coordinate 114,542,059 of OZ018330.1, read as the reverse complement.
GTCTCACACTCTCATTCACATACACTTACCTTCTCTCTTTCACACACACTTTATTTTTCTGAATCACTCTCTCTGTTACATCCACACTCTTTCAATCTCTCCCTCTCAGACACATCATTTACCTATACTCTCTCATACCCAATCTCACTTTCAGTCTCTCAGAAAAGCACAATTTTAATCTCACTTTCTTCTCATTCTTCTGATTCTAATGCTAACGAGCTTATAATAACTTTGCTTTTATCCGTGCGTTTCATTTACCAAATGTCCATAAATTTTCCAAATAAGTGTTGTATATAAAAAATTTAGAGTGTATAAATTATTCATGGTTTGGGTGATTTTGGAGGAGATTCAACAAAGCAAGCGGAATTTGTCACACAAATTGTGTTTTGCGTGCACCCATACAATATATGCTCCCTACTTTGCCAATTTCTCTCCAGAAAATGGAATTGCAACGTCAATAAATCTCATCAACTGCCTCTTGGCTGAATAAATATTTCTAACTGTAGAGAGCAATTTTTATTTTTATCAATATTATTAAGTGAGAGTAGCCAATGTATTTAGGTGAGTGTTGCCAATGTATTTAGGTGAGTGTAGTCAATGTAATGGTGAGTGTAGCCAATACATTGTATAAAGGCCTGCGGGGAAGTTATTGCCCTCTACCTTCACAAGTCAACCTCCCTGGGAGCAGGGGGTGTTTAGTTCTTAGGCAGATGAACTCCTTGAGAGTGAAATGGGTGAGAAGCACGCTGGCACGTGATTGGCCTTAGCATAGCTGGATCTTTCGGGTGCGGGCATACAGGCAAGTTAGTTGTCTACAGCGCTTGCAAAACAGTGGCGATGTGTTCAGGTAATTAGCTATTGAAACCAAAATAGATTACGTTACATATAGATTGGTTCCCAGTCCTGTGCAGCCCTTGGATGGGGAGGGGTTGTTAATAATCTTACGGTCTCCCAATTCTTTTCTTAATCCTAAAAATACTATTATAGTCGGAAATTGGAATGTGAGAACGCTGAAACTGGACGGTAAATTTGAGGAGCTGGTGAAAGTTTTTCAGAATTTTCGAATTGATATATGCACTATAACAAAGACTAAATTAAACGGAATTGATAACTTGGTGTTAGAGAATAGTTTACGTTTGTTGCTATCTGGTCGTCAGGATGGAATGCATTATCATTGTGTAGGATTGTTATTGGGAAGCAAGGCAAATAAGGATTTATGTGAATGGGATCCTATAGACAAGCGATTGCTGTCCGCACGGTTTAAACTTAATCATGGTAACATGAGCATATTTGTCTGTTATGCACCAACCAACGAAGAACCTGACGAAAGGAAAGACACCTTTTATGAAAAATGGCAGGAAGGAATGAGTAGAGCTGCTAGGCAGGAATTTTTTGTTTGTGTTGGAGATTTCCTGCTATAATGGGCAGCTCACATGAAGGTTTTTTTTGAGAAGTGTTGCTCAGAATAACACATCAGGCCTTAGGTATCCACATAAAGGGTCTCACCATGTTGGAGATTTCCTGCTATAATGGGCAGCTCACATGAAGGTATTTTTTGAGAAACGTCGCTCAGAATAACACATCAGGCCTTAGGTATTCACATAAAGGGTCTCACCATGTTCTGGACCAAACAATATTAAGAGAAAAGTCACTGTTGTGCTTCACTTGATGACTCTTCCCTCTGTCCAGTGTATCAGCTGCCGAATAAAAGTCCACAAGATTTAAGATAGTATTTTTATTGCAACATCTTTTTACCAAACTTGTCTCCCACTGCTCTTGCTCTGCAACTCGTTAATCTTGATCTTTGTTTAAGTCAAGGTGCTCAGAGCATTGCACGCTCATCTTCACCCTCGCTTTCGCAAACCCCTACGTATCAATAAATCCAAGAGATTACAATCTCGCCATTTGCGCAAGAATCGGCATTACATCAAAAGTCTTGTTAACGATTAACTGCGTAGATTCCTCAAGAAGAATAAAAATGGCTTATGAGTCATTAAACTGCTCTTTAAATGCGGAATCGTGCAAAATCTATCTTACCCAGCGGAATATTGAAAGCATATGAACTGTGAAAAGTGACGCAGCACCAGTAAAAACCCCGTCGGCTTCTAATTGGGATGGTTCACGGCATAGAAAACAATTCTAATATCTTTGCCATCAGTGTACATTGACTCCGTCACTGTGTGACAAGATGTAAGTTCGGATATTATGAACGCATTATTCTGATGCTGAAAAATGTAGGCAGCTGAGGCTTGGCGATATCTTTCAAAGCTGCTAACGTCTAGGGTGGCGACTTTGACAAAGCCATGAGTACTACAGGCTGAAGACTTACACAGAACTCTCGAATGAATTTGCTAACGACACACCCAAGAGGATTAGTAAATGATTAACGATTCCTTTTGGCAAGGGCATTCTCGAGTTTGGCCGCAGACAAAAGTACAGATACTGGCAACCAGTCGTAACGCTGCGCTCACGCTTACAAGAGCATCGTGACAGGTGCACGACGCTAAGTGAGTGAAATTTCCCTGGATTGGAGCAGCAGAATCTCTATAGCGGATGTGCAGAAGAAAAGAATCGCCAACTAGATATTGTGGTAGACTGAGTCACCTTTTGCAATGGCCACTTGTAATTGGATGAATAGAACGCATATCCATACATAAGCTGGGAAAGAAAAAAGTAGCAGTAAACAGGAAGAGTGTCGCATTATCAGTGTTCTATATTCTAAATGCTACATAACGTAAAATATCCATGGCATTGGTCCATGAGACTCTATGGATGTAAATGTGAGTCTGGTATTTGATTCTTTGGTCAAATCCAAGGCTAATGAATCAATATGATTCTACCAAGCAGATGATAGGTCCGTCTAGGAACAGCTCTGGTGGAGGTAAGGCTCATAACAGCGGGGAATTGCATGACCATGGTCTTTTCAAACAAAAATCGAAGCCCTTAAGCGTTGTTATATATAGATACGCTGTTTGGACTAATAAAATTTCTTACAAATGCACCTATCTTGCCCTATATGCTGAATAGATACCTTCTTCTATCGTGCAACCAGAGGCAACGATATCGAAAACAATTGAGAAGGAAATCTGGTGAGGCTTTTCTTTACAGCAGTGCTTTATATTTTGAGTCGAAGTGACGTAAGCTGCTATCGTAAAACATACCAGTTTCTCCATCAACTTTGAAAAGCGAGAGGCAATAGAGATTGGAGAAAACATCACCCAGTGGAATAATCGCTTCCAAGTTTGCGAAAAGTAAACTCAGTAACCATTCTTCAGGAATCTAGTAGGATACTCTCTGTCGAGGAACTACACAGTATGTCCCACTATCTAATATAGGTACATACGTAATTGAGTCAGACTGGCAAATCTCGGCCCTGTACTCAGGCAGGTATGCAGCGAGGGGAAGGCAATGGCCTCCCAAAGTAAGAGTGCGACATAATTACAGGTTAGCTATTTAAAGGGGAACTCGTTTGCCAGATTCAATTCAGGAATTATTTGAGCAAACACCTCTACACAAATAAGCTTAAATACAAGATAAATGATTAAATTTGGAGACAAGAATAATAATAGAAATTCGCACAAAGGTTAGTCTGAGAATGAATATTATAGCAGTTGGGCAGGAATTACTGGTAGGTGGACCCGGGAATTATTAACTAATTCGATCGTTTAATTCAGAGAATTAAGATTATTAAATCCTTTTGTTATGCGATTATAGGGTCTTCTTAGTATTAAGAGAATGAGATGACTTACGAGGGTAGGATATTTTATTACCTTGGATGATTGACGGGAGCGGAAGACCAGTGGCCAGGTATTCGTAGAAAGAACTCGGAGTATGTGGGCTCAAGAATCTCCAACGGGTTTGCGATTACTCCGACTACCGGGTAGAGAGGAGCAACTACAGTAGAGACTCGTCAATGGAACGGCGTAGAATCTCCACAAAGACGGATGAGAAGAGGCGATACCCAGGAAGGTCTTCCGGGACATAATAAAGTAATGGTAATCTTTCTCTGAGCAGCGGATTACGTAGCGGATCTGCTCAAGAGATAACAACGACAAAGCTCGGTTCGTTTAGGATAGAGATGCACTTGATTTGGGTGAAAAGACTTTTCTTTCTACCCCAGAGGGGATGGGAGACGAGGAAGACACTAGCGGCCAGACAGGTGGTCAACGCCATCAGAATGGAGGACGGGAGTCATAAATGAAAATAAACATATCTGGCGTCAGTCTAGGCGTGAGAAGATTAAGCCGCACGGCCCGTTCGAATTCATACCTCATAAGATGTATACGTTCAAGTTTTTGAATCTACGATACTCCCTGGAAAGAACTAACTATAATTCAAGCATAAGATAATCCAAGAAGGATGATCTCCAACCGATCTCGCATCATTATCGAGGTTAGTCGGTTCATAAAGAGATGCATATTCACTCATTTCCTATTGTTCCAATTCTTAACCTCGACCCGTTTTCTGTTCGATTTAATTCATCACTCTCTTCACAAAACTTTTCAAAATAACAAAAGAAAGAGCAAGTAAGGAAATACTTGATATAATAATTTTAATAAATCATCTAATGGGTTGGTACACCAAGGTTCATAAAGTTATAGATAAATTCAATTCTGAAATGAAGGGTAAATAATGGTGAAAAAGTAAACGACGGAGTAGAAAATCGCTGAATGGTGAAAAGAGAATGTTTACTTTTGCTCCAATCAAAGGGAGGCAATAACTTTATTTGGTCGTCCTCATGTTTTATTCATCAAAACAATGAAGAGACTCATTCCTGATTCTTTATCTCGATATCAATTTAATGATATCTTCTTCAAATCAAATAAAATCGAATAATTCGTTTGGGAGGAAAATCTTTTCTGCTTTCTCCAATATTTCTTTGTTTTACTATTTCAAATTCTCTCACTATTTTCTCGGGTAAGAATTTACTCAACGAAAGGTAAATACAATAGTGTAGAAAGAATGGACCCTTTCTGCTAAAATATAAAAAATACGGGGTTTGGGAAGAGAAAAACATCCCGGAAAATAGTTTTAACTCATATTACGTAATTGCGCCATCCTTAAACTTTAATTCGTTGGTTAAGTTTCCGAAGGAAAATTAAAGTTCATATAAAGATCAAAATAATAATCAGCGGGAAAGAAGTGGGCATCTGGGGCTGATCGACATTAGAAAGAATGGAGCAGAAATGGCGGGAGTATATTGCTTCAGAACCAGCTAGCGAGCAAGGAACCCTTCAAAATCTAAAGGAGGGTCATCCGTTTCGGGATCAGGGGGTTAGGTTATGAAACTCCTTTCGTGATTTTAAATACCTGATATACTGATTGTTTTATGTTGTGTGAAGAGAGGAGGGCTGAATAGAAAGCGGTGTTATGATTGGATATGTAGTGGGAGATATAAAGGCGCTTGCCTCAAACTATACCTAACTAGTGAAATAATTGCCAGGCGATGGACTTCGAGAGATTCTGAGATTCACGAGAAGGGGATGGTTGTGAATTTGATCCAAGTGTTATCAAAGCAGGCCTATTCTCTTTCCCCAAAGCCTTCCGTCAACGGTGCGGAACAGGGGAATGTCTAAATTATTTACACAATTTTAAGATAACCTAATTTTAATTTAGGATCACATAAAAGGATTAACAATAAGCAAGTTTATTATTAATTTAATCTATTTTTAATGTATTAGCGGTAGTTTCTATAGTTGATCACAGATTACGTTTACAAAATCTATTAATTCATTTTACTAACAAGTTTGAAGTTTCAGCTGTAGTGGGAAGTGCATCGCTTCTTTATACCTACTGCGACTTGCCAGGACTAGGCGTCGCTTCTTTTCAAAAGCAGTTAAGTTCAAGTGTACCCGTTTAGAACTATGAAATGACTCAAATCACCATGGGACATATGCTTATTCACCCTGGAGATCTCAAATCTGACATAAGATTTGGCGATGGGTGGCGTCATCTAGTGGCAGAAGCCTCATTTAGCCATTCAAAGGCACTTGTAAGTGATTTGAACCATGGGAAACCATCAATGCAATAAACATTTATGATCTTAACTGGAAACGCCGCAGATTATTGGAAGGAATTTTCTCTTGTTGGCTTTAGAGCCCCTAGTACTAAATGAATCCAGGGACTAAATAAGCTGATAAACCCTTATTGTTCGAATCCACCTGGTGAACAGAGGTATTGCTGGGAAAAAGAAATTCACCACCCAACGCTCTTGTGTAGCTCTAGGGTAGGTTAACTTTCTATAGTAGATCTGTCAATTCTACAAACTATTATATTTTACTGTTTGTAACTTGTAAGTATCTAAAAATAAAATTCGAAACCTTCCGTTAAATTCCAGCCGAGGCCTTCAGCTGTTAATACTGTTTCATCCAGTGAAGCGATGGTGGAAAATTTTGGTGAAATAAAAATAAATTAAACCAGTCTTTACCACAAGTACGAAATTTTCTCCCTTGTTGCTGTTGGAGAACTTCATCCATCCAAGTAAAAGCATGCACGATGGGAGCGCCACGTAGTAGAAATTGAGTACTGTGTATAAGTAAAGGGAGGTGCATGTGGCATCTTTAATTTTTACCACACTACTAACTTCCATAAAACTGGAGCTGGATCCTACAGATTCATATTATTTCGAATATTATCTCGACAGAACATTCAGGTTTTCCTTTAAAAATTAGCATTGTATCCAATCCAATAAAAATTCTCCATTTGTTTAGAGCTACAGAAACTTGGCATAATAGTGTATTTTTTAATATTTACAATATTTTAAGGGTTTAAAATTAATAAGCAAAGCTTCTTTCATTCAGGAATTTACTCGTTAGATAGTTTTTTCACATCTTTCTTTAAGAAAATTTAATGCCGCCTTCACCCTTTGATGGGTCTTTCCAGGCATTAAAATGGTAATTGGAGAATTAAATTAAGGCTAGAAAGGTTACGCCATCCACCCCCATTACCGGGTCTTTTCAGTTATAATAATTGAGAAGCAACATTTTGGGGGATTTTCTCTAGTTCTTTTAGGAATCTTTGATGATCCTATTTATTATTTGGTTGAATTTTCATGCTGTTAAATTCACTTATTTTTTATTCCTTGATAAATTAGACGTCAATTGAATTACTTCTCTTGGCTACAGGTTGGACCTACCTTAGAATTTATGTAGGACGTTTCAGTCCTAAATATTAGGAAAATTTTAATAGGAAAACGTCAATATTTCTCTTGTGGAATGGAAATTAAACGTAATTTTCACCGTTAGAAGATATTAAATCTGTAAGCATCACTAGAATTAAACTGAAAGGCAGTTTTTTTCTATTTGATTTTGCTTTGCTCTGCAATTTGTCAAGGAAAAATGTTAACCTTCTCCTTTATTAGAGGAAGTAATTGATTAAACTATATTACTTAAATATTAAAAAATACAGTGGACAATAAAAGATCAAATTCATTTCAATTTTGAGTTGAAATTTTAAGATTAACTCTTGTAATTTTATTCAAATTTCAAGAATTACCAAATGCCATATCCTCAAAATCAGTTTACGAAAACACTTTTAATCAGTAATAACGTACCAATTAAGTTTTCCCCTTTCGGCTAAATGCATAATGAAGAGAGAACAAAAATGGCGAGATTGAAGAATCCTGATGATACCGCCATTATCTGATCACGACGCAATGCCTTACAGTATATTCGAGAAGTTAAATGTCAAGACTAACCTTTAAGCAATTTTCTTGGAACGCTTAAACAAATTTAAGCTAAGGAGTTTAATAAGGTTAATTGCAATGATTTATTATTTAAGTTGGTTAAATAGATCGTTCGAAAGAATAGTCCATTTTTAAATTGATTTTATTGCAGTGAATTTATTCCCTCTAATATAAGAACATTATGATAGTATAAGAAATAATATTTATTTTTTTTAAGTTTGTGACCGCGCGAATGGAATTTATGATATTTATGTTTTGGAAAAATTAGTGAAAACGTGAGTGTAAATTTTGCCGGCCTATTAAGAAGTCAGCTTCGATGTGGATCACCTTCACGATGAATTAATGAGTGCAGTAAACCGCAGCGACGTTGACTTTGAATTGCAGGTGACCATTGAGAAACTATTGGGAAACGAGAGATCTCAGCGGTAACCTTGTCTCCCCGCCGGGTAGATCATAGACCAATTCTAACTTCTGAACTGCTATGAACTGAACTGATGTGTTTCTCTATCCGACTAGCTGTTTTTTTCCTGCCTAATTGGTGACTTTGAGATGACAAGATTTGGAGAAGAGTTTCATTCCATAACAACTTTACGCTCGTTTGAGGAAATATTATATGATCTTCCTTATCTGGCGAGTCACAAAATAAGGTCGCTTCACTCTCTCGCTCCCTATAGAGGCAGGCAAAAACTCAGCCGGAAGTTGACCTTGGAATAAAGAGAAAGCGCGTGCAAATGTATGAAGTCGTGCGGGGAATCCGAGGGTCTGTTTTCATTGAAAATTAGAGTAACAGAAAATAATTCCTTTAAAACTGGAAGAGAGAGAAAAAAGTAATATTCTTTGTGTTTAAAGAAATATTTCCTAAATTTAGTCAATTTATATTTCAGAAAAAGAACATTTTTTTAAGTAATTTTCTTTTTAGCTGCTGATCTGTAATGCGTGATCTTGCCTGCGTAACGTTTTATACATCAAGGTACTAATATATATGGTTGGCGAGAAAGTCCTGAGTCACGTAGGAAGGAGAAGAAAACAACATAGATTAATAGAGCAACACCAATATTACGTTAGGCTAGCCTTACAGATTTGGCATTAGGTTAGATTAGGCCTACTCATTCGATTACTTCAAGTTATGTTAAGCTTACTCATTCAACTAATAGCCTCGCTGCGCTGCTGTTGAATGTTGCTCCTGTCTAACTTGACAAAAATGAGTTTGGAAGAAAGTGGATTTAGAGTTTTGATTCGTTACTATTACAAGCAAAACTTTCTACAAGAGTTGCTCTCAAGGAAAGTTGCGATACTGAAGGGGAAGTCACAGTCAATCAGGCGAAGTTATCAAGGTGGTACAGGCTTTTTAACTCAGTAGATGTTACCCTTGACGATCAACCACGTTCCGGCCGACCATCAACCTTTGATAGCAAACTTTAGTGACAGTATTGAAAGTTGAACCTTGTTCAGGCAGCCCTGATCTTGGGAAAGTTGTTAGAGTGTCATCCCATTACACTGTGCTGAACTGATTGTATCAAATGGATTTTGTTAACAAGAACCCCCTATTGGATCCCTATGACCTCACTGGAGCACAAGCTGTGCGTTAAGTAGAGATTTGCAGCCAAATTCTCAATAATCTAATTTACAACCGATTCTGGAGGCGAATGGCACATCAGATGACAAGTAGGTGTACTTGATAAATCACGATAGGTAGCGGATATTGATTCTGAGAGGTGAACAATCGCATCCGTTCCACAACGAAATCTGTTTAACAAGAAAGTCATTATCTCTTTCTCGTGGAATTACCATGGAGGAATGAATTTGGAGCTTGTTCCACATAATTGCGCCATAAACGATATACTGTATTGCTAGCAGAAAGACCACATGTAGGAAAATATAGAGACTATCCTACTCTGATCAATTTAGGTCAGGCTTTGTTTTATAAAGCCAATGCGAGGACACACACTGCCAGATTGACTATGGTAAATTTTAAACAGAGAGATGATGTTGAGATTCTTCCACATACACCATTCTCTCACGATGTTGCTCTAAGTCAAGATGTCCTATTTCGCTCAATGGCAAACTTATTCCTCAAGCAGCCATTTGACACTTTTGATCAATTGAAGGAAGATTGTTTGCAGTTTTTTAATTCAGAACCAGCTGACAGATATCTAAGAGAGATTGGGATGCTGGCTGATCGCTTAAAGAAGATCGTAGAGATTGATGGACATTATTTTGAAGAATAAATGTTGGCGATGCTTCATCAAATTTTGTGTTTTTTCTCCGGTTTCTAAGTGAGCTAGGACTTTCTAGCCAACCATATATTATTTAACAACGATTAATTAGAAATCTCTACAGAATAATGTCCATTAATTGGTTTCCATTAGGTGATCTACCATTTTTTTAACTTCACTTTTATGGTAAATGAGCTATATTGAATTAATGATAATTTGTAAGTTTATTAGCAAAAATTGCTTTTCAAGCTATAAAAACGAAAACAATATAACAATTTTCAATTTTTAGCCCATAACAACTTTAACATTATTCATAAAATCACATTATCTAGCCAAACCTTAGTGAGTTAAGTTGAGTTTAGTTTAGGTTAGGTTAGGTTAGGTTAGCTACTCTAATTTTATAAATAATGTTAATGTTGTTGTACGCTGCATGTTACAACTATGTTTTAATTTTTTCTTCTTTTTTAATTTTCCCCCCAAAATAATTTGAGTATTAACTTACAAATCATGTTTGTCCCAATGTGCCCCACTTACAATAAAAGAGTAGTGCTCTCACTTATTCTGATTTATAACCTTACGACCTTCAAAACTTTTAATAATTCCCAGACTATCCTTGTAATCACCTTGTCAATTATATGATTCGAAAGAAAATGTAAAACAACATAAGGTTTTCAACTTTCGTTTAAATTGGCCAAATAGTTATGATTTTATTGGCAAAACAAGATATTTCCCGGGCTAAGTTTGGGAGGACCTTGTCAACTATATCATTGAAAATATACCGTAAAATAACATAAGGGTTTCAAATTTTATTAGAATCGGTCTAATAATTACAATGTATTACCAAAACAAATTAAAAGCAAAACGGGGACTGACCGATATAGTGAGATGTAGAGTAGCCGCGACTAAAAAGGTAGATCCTTTATTGGAAAAGCATCATTAAAACGATTTTGAGGTAAATGTAGCTTTTTCTCTTTAGTTCCCCCATTTTAGACGCTACTGTATTCGACTAATCAATGGATACATGAAATCCCTGGGTGGAAATTTGATTTAAAGGTGTCTCAGAATTTCTTGGGGACAAATATTCAATAATTTCGGTTATTATCCGGTTGAAAAACGATAGCGTATATTATGCTTACAGCGGCTGCAGTTAGTTTTGTTTTTTGTAAAATAGTATTATATTTTCAAATGTTGAAGCTTATGGGAGGGAAGAAAAACTATTTATTTTGAATTTATTCTAACCGTGGCACATTGGTGCAAAAAATGCCATCCCAGATGACTTGCTTTGCCTTTCTCCAAAATCCTTCTTAACCTCAGACTTATAGAACGTGCCAGGGATCTGTGTCGGAGGCGTTTGAAATAGTGAGGTAATAAAGGTAATCTCATTTCACTCCATACGTCTCGTAAAATGAAAAAGTGTCCGAATATAAAAGAGCGGATCAGTGCGAATATTGAGAGATTCGGATGCTGGCTGATCGCTGAAAGAAGATCATAGAGAATGATGGACATTATTTCGAAGAATAAATGTAGGCGATGCTTTAAAATATTTTTTCCCGGTTTCTAAGTCAGTTAGGACTTTCTGGCCAACCATATATTATTAACAAAGATTAATTAAACATTTATACAGAATAATGGGTATTAATTCTTCATAAAATCACATTATCTAACCAAACCTTGGTTAGTTTAGTTGAGTTTAGTTTAGTTTAGTTTATTTAGTTTAGTTTATTTTAGGTAAAATTTTATATTATGTTTTTTTAAATCAAAAGGATAACGCTTTTAATATAATATTGGTTATCATTCACAGCCTTGGTGGATCTAGCGCCCTGGTATTGCAAGTCACGCCCTTATATAATTTGTATCTGCGATTGCAACACGCAATGCTAGTAATGGGTGTGACTCAAACCACCCCCAATCCAACTGATGATACAGGATCGATGTGGGGAAAAAGTTAATGGGTGGATGGAGTATGAGGCATATACGTATAGGGAAAACGGAGGGAGGCTTCCACTGAGAGGAAAAAAAAGAGTTCGTATGCATCAGAGTAAATATTTTTTCTTCAAAATTTAATAGGGTAAGCAGAGAGGGAGTATCGAGCAGACTTATTGAAGGAGAGATCTGTGAAGAAAGTGATGAGGAAGAAAAAGTGAAAATATAGTGAAGCTTTATAACCACGAATCTTCCTACAGCCAGCGCGAAAGGTAGGGCACTGAAGTATTCAAATATCAGTTGCAGCATGGTTTTAATGCTACACCTGAAAGGTTTTGTTCGGAAGAGCAAGAAAAGGTAAAGATGAGCCTAGTTGAACAGATAATGTGAGGGAAGTAAACAGCTAATCACATTTTCCCTCCCGGAGCCAAGAGAGAGAGGGTGGATAAGTGCTCCACTCGGCCCGAGGTGGAAGGAGTTGTTGAAAAATAGTCGGCAACTAGCCTGCACATCACCTGCGTGTTAAAAAAATATATGAGAGAGAGACATAAAAGGATAGGGATGGTGAAACTGAAGATTTTACTGAATGTGGAGAATAAAAATGGAAACATGGTAGCATGTTGTGTAATGAAAGTAATTTGCGTCTGAAAAACTGAATATTTCAGTTCAAGCATTTCAATTAATCCACATGGTCTTTGTAAAGAACATAGGAGCCTGCATATTGTGAAAAAAACATTATTTCATTTTTCTCTTCCATGCGGTATGGCTAATTTATTTCACCATTCTTTCGCGCTCATGAGATATATACATTTTATATTCGCCGTGTGTTTAATTCAATTTCTCCTTTGTCCTTTGAATTCACAATTAATTTCGCTCTCTTTCATAGTCCCCATCGATCTAGCGAAGCGTGCCTTAAAAGCTTGTCTATTGGAAGAATTTTTGTTCTCCCGCGTAGCCGAGTGGATAAAAGGCCTTGATTTAAATGAACTCAAAGCGGTTTCTCGTTGCCTCAGTGTGCTTGGTTCGAATACCAACCCAGCACGGAGTTTATGAATTAAGAAATAACATTTTTCGGAAGAAAATAATTATTCTGTTTTTTCTTTAATGCAGTATGCTGGATTTATTTCAACATTCTCTTGCGCTCATTAGAAATATACATTTAGTGTTTGTGGGAAAAATTACAGAAACTAATCGTTGGTATTTTACGGAATGCATGGGGTTGTGTTAGAGCTAAGATTGCATGCCATTATCTTGACTAGTAAAAATAGCGTTGTGCAAAAAGATCGAAAATGCTTGATAATGGAGATGATCATCTTCAAGAGATTTGGATGACTGCAACAAACGAAGTAAAAATAAAAATAACTTGGGGGTTCAACCAGAACAAGAGAGGAGTAAATATAGTATTTGGAAAAAGATGCAAGAATGTTGAAAATCAAAGTGTGGTCAACATCAAATATAAGACGTGGCGAACTTCTATGAAAGATGAGGCCATGAGTAGATTACTACAATTATTTTAGAGGGTGTATAAGTCGGAAATGTAAGAGAAGGCGAGAGTGAATATGAATGTCTTCAAATAACCCAACTGCTTTCTCGGTATATTAAACTGATATGTAGGGTTAAATTTTCTTTGTGCTTTATGGCTTCTGAAAATTTAAAAGGAAGGTTGGGTTAGGTCATATATTATGGCCTACATGGTAACAAGTGGTTGTAATTGGTATTATAATTGGTATTGTAGTTGTGTTGTAAGACATAAAACTTCATGTTAGCCTGATGATTGGAAGAAATTTATGATACAAAAACTGTAGGGAAACTATATCCATTGAGTGGTATAGTTAAGGTGTATGGAAAATTCTAATTATTGGTATAAGAAATGCATATAAAAGAATGGATTTAGAATGAACGGGGTCTGTTTAGAGCAAGTGGGGGAAGAAGTCTGTGCATCGAGAAAGGTAGGAATTGAAGGCAATAGATAATAGAATTTTGAACAGAAATTTAATGTAGCTCCCCATATATAATGATCTTAAAGAACATTTATTCATAAATTTCCCCTATTTTGACACAAAAGTATACTGCTGAAATCCGAACTTCAAAATTTCCTAATTGTTTATTTTTCCCAGTTAAATTACTTTGATCAATCCATTTAGAGTAAGGGCGTTTTCCACTTCTCGGCTCGCCGTTCTAAACAGTTGATTTTCCGTGGCATCACCTTCAGAGAATCAAGCTATGTTAGTGCAACTAAATTTTCACTGTAGAGGCGTTTCTCGGGGTACGAGAAATGACTATTAAGGAATTTCCTTTAAATAAACCTGATTCTTAGTCTTGTGTAAACCCTATTTGAATGTGATAATTTTGAAATTTTGCACACGGTTATTTCCGAAAGTACCTTTAAGATTCTTGATTTCCTATATACATTGAAATTAAAAACCACCCTTAAAAATATTCAGGGTTCTATCAAATTAAATATTGAATCAAAATAGTTTTACTTATCTTTAATTTGGGTTTCTTCGGAATCTTAAAAACAAAATTACGCCTGCAAATTCGTTAATTATTCAAATCTGAAGCGAAGGGCAGAAAGAGATTAGTTAGAGAGATGGGCATAAAAGAGGTTTGTGAGAAGAGAATATTTGTAGTCTGTGGACCAGGAATGATCAGTGAATGGATGATATTCTACAACCCCTAACACCTTATCAATATTCAATTGCAATACAACTTTAATTGGTTAAGTTTATTATTATTATTATTATTATTGCTAGTTGGTTATTACCAATCTGGTTTATTTAGTCATATGCTCAAGAAGTTGGTTTGCTGCAAACAAATTAGGATTCTACCCGTATGCCAGAGCAAGAAAATCTAGGGCTTTATCCATGAGTCTCCAGAGAGCTCAAACGAACTTTAGTTTAAACAGCACTCTATCGAAGCCATTATCCTTGATATTACCAACCAAAGTTTTTAATATAACAATAATTGGCAAATAACCCAATATATTAAGAGAAAAACTCTTTCTTTTAAATAACAACAAAGCAAACAGTACATATTAAATAAAGAAATATAGTCCTCTTTCCTTTTGTGAGGTAACTCAGTCGAAATGCTAACCCACAATTAAGAATCAAAGTTAGAATCCTGCCGATGAGTTCAACGCTACTCTCACACAAAGGGGTTTAATGAATGCATTGAAAAGAGTTATAATAAACAGCCGCCCTGAATGGTATAAACGGCTTAAGAAATCTCAGACGAAAGAGACCATAAGGAAAAATTAAAGTAACTGAAAAAGAGCTTGCCATTTTATCTTGGGGGAATATTTGAGTCGATAGAAAATACCATGAGAGCTTATATATGATAATTTCAGTTTCTGATCATAATCTTCAATTTTTAAATTGAGTAAATCTTTTGACACAAAAATAGAAGATGAATGTATAAAGCTCTAGCCTATTAAGAACGACAAAATATCAAATTATTTAGAATGTTTTGGCCGACTTGTCGTATCTGCTTTAAATCGTGAAATTTTGTATATTTGGTAGATGAGATTTCAGCAAGTGTTAGATATCCGTAGTAACTCTGAACTCACACCAAATGATTTACTCTAACTTTGGTATTGAAGAATCAACAAGGCAACTGCAACAAGATCAATGGATGTATTTAGTCAACAGTAAATAAGGTCGCCATGGTAATACGCAAGGTATCTTCAGGAGGATGCAATTTTGTCAGAATTTTAAACGAATACCAACGAGGTCGTCTCCAGGATATTTTTTTTTGATAGTTGTTTAAAGAAACGGTGATGCTGTAGGAAGTGAAAAGATGTGGATATATCCACAGACAGAGTCAACCTTTCACTGAGGATCTTTACAAATTTAATATACCCACCCCCCTAAAGCCACATCTGCTTTTGACAGCAGCGGTCAGAAGGAAGAATGAGCACTCTTCCAGACTAGGACATTCAATCAAAATGTGACAGAAGGTCGAGGGGAACAAAGCAGTTTCGCAGAAAGGCTGAAGGGAGCACTAGATTAAATGCAATTAAGTGCCGCGACTGTTTCTGATTCAAGGGATACATAAATATTATTTGATACCGTCCTAGGCCAAGGGAGACAGGTCCACGGAAAAAGGGGCACAATGGCACTTAAGTATTAATTCTTTGCACCGTCTCCCTTATATTTTGCTTTGTAGCTATAAGGCCTGAGATGATCCATCATACGTAGTCATAGTTTGGAAGTATGAAGCGGTGGTCCGGATGTTGATTCCGTGCAGGAAATCACTGGGTGCCTATCAGGGCGCTTATTTCCAGCAATCTTTACTTGTCAAGGAATTCATAAAAACCATTACGACGTCCTACTGACTCGCAGCAGACATGATCTGACGAGTACTGCAAACCTGGTGATGCGAAGATTCCAATGCCTCAAGGGAACTTGCTGCGTCCTGTGAGTCGCTATGGAATAGGAAACGTTCTTCAAACCGGTCATGGAGCGTAATCTCCCATCCTATGAAGAAGGAGCTAGTAACAAGAGACCCCTTGGCTTTACCACGCAAGTATATCAAGAAAGTTAGTGAGCCAAATCCAGATGAACACGGCTTTCTAATATTTAAGCTAGATTATTTTTATCATGTTTTGGTTAATTTCTTGCTGAGCTTACTTCTTGATCGGAAATATTGTCATCCGCCCTATTTATATTGGGGGCAGCGGCCCCTGTGGCAGATAATGGTGAGCAAATTCCACATTTGTGAGTGAACCACTCGACAGCAGATTTCTTAGAGGAATAATTAATAAAGACAACATCTCTACACAGAAAAAGACAGGCCAAGGGCAAACATACGCTTTACCTACAACATTGATCACCTGATTTGTACAAGTGTTCTGGTGGTGCCTTTGTATTAGTGGGGGTATTCTTAGGTTTATTCTTTTACTGAGTAATGGTACTTACTACTTGTTACTCATAGAATGTTTTACAAGATCTCTTTTCGCGAAATCCAGAGGACCGTTCCGTTATGAGCGCATCAGCTGGAACTATTGGAGGCCAACTCTGATGCCCTATGACCAAACCACCTTAGATTAAGAGCCACTGTGACAGAGATTAAATAAATGATAGATAAAAAGAGGAGATCAAAGTAAAGCTGGTGGATTCGTTTATGTTCAATAATCAACCCGAGCTTTGAGGAGAGATGTAAACTTAATCGTTTCGGACCTAACCAGAGATGGTTAGACGAAAGCTGTTTGTTAAATAGCCGCTTTCCAATAAATAGTTAATGAGGTTTTCGTAAAAATTTTGGCGGGAAAAAGGGTCTAAAAAAGATGCATAGAAGGAATCATGGTTGCCTAGAGACTACCATAGGCACTAGAGTCGGGAGAGCGTTCCACCTCTCCTTATTTGTTTTGCGAGTGCTTTATCTATGCTACCTCCCCCTCATTCGTTAAGGCGACTTTATTCACTTAAATTGTGACATATGTAATTAATTATTTTTCTATAACTCTCTTGCTTTGATTAGAGTAAACGTAAAAAACTTTTAAAACTATCTTTAAGATATTAACACCAAATTCGTTTTAATTATGAAAAATTGTTATATTTTGCAACATAAAACATTTTGAGTAAATTGTAAATTTTGTTGACTTGACCTTTTTATAAACACGGCGGTAATTTAGGATGTGATCTCACACATTTTTGAAAAGTGTCAACTTAAAGTATTATACCAGATAATATCAACCAAACGGTGTGGGTTACTTCAATTTAAACTAACAATTTGGTATAGAGACTAAGAGTGCTTTATAAATATAGAAAAATTCGATCTTTCATAAGGCCATTCCTTTTATTTTGTGTTCGCCTGGAAACCAATTTTTTAGGTACACTTGTTGCCGTAGGTATCTTGGCAGGATCAAGAGTAGCAGCCACTTGGAGAATGCAGCTTGAAGAAGTGGAATTTGTTGGAAAGTTAGGAAACTCTAGTCTTGTTTGAACTGCAAGTTATCTCAGGACATTTTGTCCCAAAGGTATTTTCTGGTTTCCATTGCTACTATAGATTTCTTGGCATTGCTGTTGACCGTGCAGAACGAGCACCTGTGTGCTAGGCTGATGAGATAGTGAGATGCTTTAAGAACATGTCAATGCACTGTGAGTATTTGGTAGAGATGTCACGCCAAGTTTTACTTTGGGGTAAGAACATACCGATAGCATAATATTTAAGTGTAACCTACTAGTCTCGTGTGGTTAAAAATTTTTTAGAGGCAAACTTCATTACGAGAAAACTCATATATAGGAAATAGTTGCCAAATATTATGCTTAAGAGAACTACTATGAACGATCCAAAAGCATTTTGGTAATGATTTATGCACTTTCCAGCATGTTGAATATCTAAGCGTAATAGGCCCAGAGTAACGAAACTTTCGAAAACCATCGCAACTACACATATAAGTCCATAGTCTGAAAACTTATACATTTTAATCCGATCGAAAACTTATAGGTATTTCTCAAAACTATAGGTATAGAAGCAGAATTCTGTATATTATGAATACTCTTCAGCCTTAAGTGGAGAGCAATTACTCGCTTTTGCTCCTCCTGAAATTCTTTCCGTGCTCCTGTGTGTGATCATTAAATCTAGCATGATTATAGATATCATTTTAATTTTTCTGTAAGATGCCCAAGAAACAATTTAATGGTGTAGTAAAGTAATATAAATAAATAATGTTCATTGATAATTACTAACATTTGCCTCTGTCAAAATTTCGATCAGAACTCTATATTTTTTCTCCTATTTTTTCTCTTCTCATCTCTTCACAGAATATAGACATCTATTACAATTTGTTATTCATATGTGGTCTTAGACTTCCAAAAAAGTCCGTACTGAGTTCAAAGGATATCCGAAACCTTGTAAAAATGTGCCATTATTCGAGAAGAGTTTAGTCGGATAAAATTGGACTGAGACCGATTTGTATTACAAAATTGGGTCATCATTTACGGCATTTTATGAAGTAAATACATATTGATTTATAACTACTAAAAGCTAACCATAGGAAATTGGGTGTAGGATAGCATTTAATTAAAATTACTTGTTAAATCTTTTGCCTGTAATTAGCCACTGACCTTAGAAGTAGCCAAATGATAAGTATTAAATTAAACTTTAAAAATATTCAAGCACATTATAAGTCAAACCATAGCATAATTAAAAAACGAGATCAAACAATATGGTAAATATGAGGGAAATATTTAAACAAAACAATCTTTTGATTCCAACGTTAGAAAGGTGAGCAAACCTCAAAATAACCTGGTAAAGTTACTTTACGAAGAGATATATTTTTAGGATTGAGTTGAGAAAAAGTAAATTAGTAAATATAACAATAAATGAAAAGAAATAGGTATGTGATCTCAGCGAACAAAAAATCGTCATCTGAGACGAATGCAGATCTAATAGACTTTAATATCTTCACGATTCTAGATAACAGCAGCGATTCAAGAGAGCATTGACTGTATAAGGTTTAGGATGGTGGCTACAAATGATCAGCCACTCTTACATCAAAGAGTTATGCCATTCGACCAGATTCCGTTGCTGTCGTCCTTGACATTTTACCCGTTGTTTAGGGTAGTCCCATAGCTTTACGATAGGTTTCAGACCTGATGAATATGCATACCAGTCAAGAGTGTGATTGTATGATTGTATCTGAATATTTCCCATGGCAGTCAATGACAGTCAACCTAACAGAAGGGATTGAAGAGTGACGTTCCGGATTAAGATGAAGGGCAAAAGCCAAAATTTTGGTTATCTAGTAGCGCAATGTCGGTACAATAGTATAAATTATTTTCATTTCAATCAAAAGTCCCATTTCCACATAAGTAAGACACCACTAATACGACTCAGAGCTCCTATAGCTTGAACTGCACATTCAAGCATTCTTCCTTGAAAGCCTATGAGGTCTAGGCAGAAACGTGATTTGTCTGATCATTTAAAGCTTTTCCAGTGCTCAAAACTCCACTGTTTATGTCTTTTCACCCAATGGAGCCGGATAACTTTGTTGGATCTACTAAGCAAATTCATCTTTCGCGCCATTCTGCTCTCTAAGTTATGTAATCCAGCTTCTTTCGGACTGTTTGTCAATAACTAGTTCAGAGCGAGCGCCGATGACGTCAGAAGCTGTGTAATGCTCCGGCTGTTCCAGTCCTGAAATACTGTCTTCTGGTCACAATTCTGGCAGCGATTTCGAGTAGGCCGTAATTTTTGCAATTTTATGTTGACCATTATGAACGTTCCTGTAGATAGACATGCAAATTCGGCCACATTCTAAATAGACTACCTAATGCGCATCCAAATGCAATCACTATTTCTGCGGTGAGCCTATGTTATGAATTTAAAAGAACGTTAAAAGACCTGAATTATTCTGCTTTTAAAAGCATAAAAATAAGATATTTTAATCCCATGATTCAGTTTGTGAAGACAAAGTATCTTTATTATAGGAATCACAGAGCTACTTACTTTTGACTTCTATATTGTGATCAAAGCTTTGCTCATTTAAACATAAATATGTAGTTATACAATCACAACTCGTTCCAAGAGATAATTCAAAACACGATGCTGTGGTAACAGAAAATATGAATGCAGCTAATTAAACAGTTTAAACGTTTAAGAAAAATGATATGGATGGGAATAAAAAAGTGATTTATCATAATAGAAGAGATGTGTGAACATCAGGGTTAATAAGTGAAAGGAACTGGTGGACGAAGGGGTAAAAGTAGATAAGTGTTATTTTTTAAGCTGTATAGTGTGGCGAGACGAGGGAAAGAGAATGAAAAATATTTTACATTAAATATTCAAACCGGTTAGCGTAGCTGGCTATACAATCGATAAGAAGAAAAAAGTCACTAACACTATAAAAAATTGTGATGAATGGAAGTGCTCTGTATAGGGTAGAGTACTTATGACGCTAATAATTTAGAGGAATGAATTGAACGCCGAAAATCCTTCTTCACACATAAATCCCAACCTGCTACCTACTTCTACTTACAGATAGTTAAAGTCCATAACTTGTAAATCATAAGTGGCGTTTTGGTTAATGACTAAGCTAGCCTATATAGCAGTCATTAACCTTTCTTTAAATGAAGAAAAGGATGAGAACGCGTTAGAACAGAGAAAACGAGAGAGGGCGTGACTGAGGTAACCAAATAGTTTCAAGGTCAGTAATGGTTGTAATTTTTAACAGGGTTTATTTTTTCAAAACTTAGCAATGAAATAAAATAGGTATAGCAAAGAGTAAGGATGAAAATGGAAACACACTGTTGGAGTAAATGAATTAGGAATGATTATAAATGAATTAATAATTTGAGTGGTTAAAGAAATTATTCGATGTAACGAGAATTAATATGTGTTTACTTACATTAATATGAATGGTATAGTCATGTGGAAGATTATTTGTTATAGATAATAGTTGGTAAATTTTATGTTATAGCCATTGAACGTTGCACGAATTATAACCTCAGAATAACTTTTCCGACTGGTAGATACAACAAAATTGAAAGATTAAAACTTCAAGTGACGCATGAACGAGCAAGTATACACTAAGTGGGTGGTTTTAAATGCGTCAGACAAGGGTTCTGATTGGTTGGAGGGAACCGTACATCTAATATGGTAATCGTATGGGGTAAATAATATCTCATGTCGTACAAATAAATTTTAAGGGGCGAGATGCATAATTTCTTAAACGGGGTAATGCCAACTGCATCTTTACAAGCTTTTGTAGGAGCTAGCAAAGATGTCAGCTGCTACAATACTCCCACCTAAGAGAGTTACCCATCCCGTTACAAAAAGATTTTTTATGCTAATCCAGATATCTCCGAGGCCTTCTGACAACGCGACCGGACCGTTTGATAACTCCGGTGCGTTGGCTACTATTCCTGGGAATCGCACAAAATGCTGGCGAGGCACCATCACAAGCGATGGTAGACGGATTTATGGTGATCCCTTAGGATGTCCTCTCCAAGCTGGCGTCTGCCGATAACACGACTCTTTGAGCCTGGCTTGCTGGTTGCAGGGTGACCAGAGGGGGAGGGATGTTTTCCTAACTGGGCAGCTCAGCCGACAGGGTCTCCTGCGAGAAAAGATGAGGCAGCAGCAATCGGGAAGGAGATATGGGTGAGTTAGAGGTGATTGAAGTTGAGGTTAGATAATGGTGAGTTACTGAAATTACTCGACCATTATTCGAGATACTTGAAGAAGAAAATGAGGACTGTTCAGAGTGAACAGCATCAATATAGGCGGGTTTCAATCGTCCAAGTAAAAAGTATCCTGCTTGGTGCCAAGCTCTAGTACATAAAATTTTGGCTTCCTAGAGATAACGAGAAAGGGTCCATCATAATCGGGTTGCAACGTGGAGCGAGTTGAATCGCGACGGACAAAGACATCGAAACAAGTTGACATCTCTTTTGGCACGAAAGTTTACTGGTTATCAGGCATTCTAGGAGCGGTAGGCTTAATCTCAGCCATCACCCGTACCGAATTGTTTACATAAGAAGCAGGATCGAGATGAGAAGGCAGAGGTCGGTCAGAAAAATAAAACATTGAGCAGGAAGACGAAGTTAAGTCCCGTAGACCAGTTTCACCGCAGAGCAGGCCAAGTGCTATTTCGTGGATAAACGAATACACAGGAAAATCAAAGGCAGCTTGTCCACCTAAGTTATGTTGGGATCAGTAGAGCGTAAGCTTGCTTTGAGGATCCTGTGCACCCGTTCAACTTTGCCATTTCTTTGGGACTGGTAGCTAGTGGTACGTAGATGAAAGGAGCCAAGCACTGAAATCAGTGCCTCCCATTGGTGGGATTCAAATTGGCTACCAGGGTGAGTCATGATCGTGGACAGAACACCGAAACGAGCAACCACCGTGAGACGAAAGCTCGAATCACGGTGGAAGCTCTGATGTCCGAGATACGAACTTACTCTGGCCGACGAGTAACGAGTAAAACGATTGATGATGGTGATAAGATAATTGCAGCCAAGGGACTAAGGCAGATGACCTACTAGATTGACCGAATGGCGTAAAACCGAGGCGAAGGAAGGGGAAAAGGGACCAGAGGAGCTTCTCTGTGATTATGGACTTTAGCGCGTTGGCATGGCAGGCATTAGCGAGTCCATTTGGCCACATCCGCATTCATGCCTGGCTAAACGAAGCGTTGCGCAACGAGCTTGCGTGTGGCATTAACACAAGGATGAGGGAGACCGTGAATTTGGTAAAAAATGTGACAACGGTAAGCGAGAGGAATGAGAGGACGAGGATAGTCAGGCAATTAATAGTCGACTAGGATGCGCCTGGAATGAGTGTGTGTTAATTCGACTTCGCTCAAACTTGGAAACATTTCTTCTTATTTGATTTCTAACACTTACACTTATTCAACCCCCTCAAATTTTATTTTAATAAACGGAGTAATTTCAATAGCACACATCCCCTAATAAACATCATAATATACTCATGAATAATTCTGCCACCACAACGTCTGCCTCATTCACAACCACACGTGCAAACCAAACATTCTCCACTCCACCCAATACGTGTAACTCGGCCGCGGTGATCAACCATAGAGCTGTGTTCAACCAGGATGTCAGCGCACGAGGCACCAACCACCCTTCGATAATTCTTCCTGCTTTTGATGCAGCTTAACCAAGTGCACAGTCACAATGGTGGACGGAACGACAGGCACCGTTCTTTCTCTCGAAGATGAAACCAACGAGGACATTCCAGCATAAGAGGTGAGGCGCAGCATACCTTTAATCATTCTTCTTCTCCCCACCCCTTGACACCTAAATCTTCTCACTCTCAACCAAAAAGTTTATGCTGCTACCATGGAAAATATAGTAGCAACGCTGTACACTGTAGGCAGCCTTGCCAATATTACCACTCATACTATTCTCATTCTCAATCTAATGCTCGCTTTTCACAATTTCCTGATCTCATTCTAATGTTACTTTCATCCAACTAACTAATTGGTGCCGGTACCATAACAAATATGGTACCCACTTCCACCCTCGATAAATACTGAGATGCAGGTGATTACGGGTGGCTCAATACCTGTACTATCTATCCTCGATAGAGATCTTATGCCCTATCTGTCTAATTTCGATTCTGCTCTTTTCAGTTGGTCAATCTTTACTCAAATTGATCTGGTTCGTGCCTTTAACCAGATCACAATTCATCCACATGACATCCTAAGGGCAGCGATCACCACGCCATTTGCTTCCTTCGACATGCACCGAATGGATTGTACCTGCTACATTTGCTAAAATGTTCTGTAATAGCTCCTAGGAGTTTCTCATTGAGCCGCTCGCTACGTTTCATTTTTACTACTCAACTACTCCTCTTTCCACTTTTTTCCCCTTGACTGACAACTCTACAGTGGCAACTGACTCCACTTCATTCAATGGCGTCCTAAACTGGCCTTGGGCGAGTTTAAAAATAGCTGACTTTAACTCTGACAAAATTATATTGGATAAGGTTGAGGTATTTTTCATCATTGAGACGTAGGGAGGGCCTTCCCTGAACTAGATTTTCGCGGCTGCTACAACCCACGGGTACACTTGGTTATACATTTTAAAAATTAGTACGAGAGACGGTGTGGTCAGTATGAATGTAACTGACTTTCTCGACCCCTCAATAACCAATCCACCACTTTCCTGACCTCTTCGAAGTCATTCTAACGACTCTTGCCATAATCGACTCAGTCAAAATCATAAACATCTATAGACCAGCTGACCACCGATACGATCTCTTCTCTGGCGAACTGAGTGATCTTATCAATGTCGCATAGTCAAACCTAACCATCGTAGTGTTACTCGGTGACTTCGATATCCTTAAACACACCACTTTCATCAAAGACTATTCAAATCTTCGAACAACTTAATCTCTTCTAATTCGTTCCTTTCCTAACCCACACACACGACAACATTCTAGATCTCGTTTTTTTCTAATATTTCATATTCTCCAACTCTCTCCCCGACCGTTAATATGCTATATCTGATCGATTTATAATTCAATTTAGTTTAACTCTACATTACAGAACTAACATTCTCAATGGTCGTGTCGCACGATTACATCACCATCGACTCTCCTCAATTAACATTGCGCTGATGTCTGAGGTCCTCAGATGAGGGGGCATTAAAGCACTCAGATGTAGAAAATTCAAACTCCCTGAACGACTACTTCTCTTCAGTGTTCACTGAAGAGTGTGGTCTTATCCCCTAGCCTATGTACTCTTACTTGGGTGAGAAGCTAGAGGAAATGTACTCCACAAAATGACAAGTAGAAATAAGAATCAATGACCTAAAGACGAAAGTGACGAAAGAAGTGCGTAATAATGTGTCACATCATCTGGGCACAATCTTCAACATGTCAATCCGGACTGGATGTGTTCTAGAGACTGGCGTGAGGCAAAGGTGACTCTAATCTTCAAGAAAGGAGACTTAAGCCAACCGTCGAACTAACGACCTATTAGTTTAACTTCAATAGTTGGTAAACTCATGGAAAGCATCATGTTCGACAAAATATCGTCATATTTAGAGTCAAACCTGCTATTGAGGAGTTCCCATCACGGGTCCTGAAGGCAAAGGTCATGCCTGACGAATTATGTGAAATACATCCACTTCGTTTTCGGTGAACACGATCGGGATAAGGCGGTGGGTGTTATCTACTTAGACTATCAGAAATCCTTTGATAATGTACCACACCACCGCCTTCTCAGGAAAGTTTGTGCACTGAGAATAGACAGAATCGTAGCAGGTTAGATAGAGAACAGGCTAAGCGGCAGATGGCAATGGGTGGTGTTGAATGGACAGGCTTCTGAGTGGGTGCCCGTTATTCGCGGTTTTTCTCAAGGTTCTGTCCTGGGACCACTACTCTTCATCATCTATGTCAACGACATGGATGGGGACATGGTTGCGGAGAGTTCTAAATTTGCTTATGATACCAAACTTGGTATAAACGTTGCAAATGAAGGAAATACTGTCCCCCCTACAAGAAGATCTTCAGAAGATTGGGGAGTGGTTGGACACGTAGCAAATGCCTTTTAACGTGAACTAATGCAAAGTGATGCATATCGACCACCACGAATCCCAATTTTATTATATCCTCAAGGGCACTGTTCTTGAGTGCACTGATAGTGAGAAGGACTTGGGTGTAATTATCACTAGTGCCCTCAAGTTCTCAAGGCAGTGTATTGAGGCGGAGAAGAAAGCACGAAGGATGATAGGCTACATAAAGCAACAGATGGATGTCGGAACAAGGAGATTGTACTCTGTTTGTACACTCCCTTGTCCTACCGCAGTTGGAGTATGCCGTACAATTTGGGAGTCTTTCGTTTCGAAAGGACATTATGATATTGGAACGTATGAAAGCCAGGGCAACCAAACTGATTGCCTCTATTAGACACAAGAATACGGAAGATAGGATACAGGAATTAGATTTGTTCTCGTTGGAGACTACAAGGGTATTTTCCAGCTCAGCGAGAAAAGAACCATAAATGACGGCTACAAACTTGAGCTGAAGCGTTACCATCGTGAGCTGTGTGGAAAACTTTTCACATACAACAACTGTGGTACATGGAATACACTTTTAGTGGAAGTTGCCAACAGCAATTTTGTTGAGCAGTTCAAGTCGCGCCTGGACACAGTCTTGAAAAGTAGCCGTTTCGGTACATAACCTTTGTCCGAGTGTTCTTCAAGGGCATCAATTTCTACTATAGAGGCCTGCGCATGCTTAACTGTTACGCCAAAGGTACCCTTTTTGAATACACTGTAAAGTCTACTAGGGTACTTCTTTTCCTTGCAGCTCTTTGTAGCTAACCTCTCTGGATAGCCTC
The DNA here is from genome assembly GCA_963969495.1 of Ceratothoa steindachneri. Classification (NCBI taxonomy): domain Eukaryota; kingdom Metazoa; phylum Arthropoda; class Malacostraca; order Isopoda; family Cymothoidae; genus Ceratothoa; species Ceratothoa steindachneri. Next base: position 114,515,424 of record OZ018330.1, on the reverse strand, counting down.
TCCCCCTCTTCCAGCCCAAACTTTTGTACTGACAAAACACTCACGCTCCCATTCACCCTGCCTCCTCATACAGATCCCGATCCCCTTATATCTAAAAGACGCTTCTTCTGGCTAAAGTTACAGAAGAGCATGTAAGAGGGGCCATCGTTTCGCTCTGGCCCGAGGTATGGAGACGAAAAAGATTCTTTCCCTCTTACCCTTGCAACTAATTTTTATACGGTCATCATGCTACACTCCCTTGAGGCCCATAGCCATAATAAATGAGGTCAAAAAAATAAATTCCTCATCCACCTTTCAACTTCCCTTCTTGTCTCTCTCCCACTCAAGCTATCCCAAACTCGTCCCACCATATCATCAATCCAACTAGTATTCGCTCTGGGATCCATTATTCGTCTGTCACCAGTTACAATGTAACCCCCTTTATCCAATTTCTGAATATCACTTCTCTCAATCCAGTATCCCCTAAAGTGCTCACCTCAATAGAGCACTCATAAAAAATCCCTGATTTATGCTTGAAGAATTCCATCCCAGTTTTTATAATCAGTATTATCTGTTTTTCTTCCACACCTAGTTTGTATATTAAACACCTATCTCTCGCTAGGTGAGGCGCTCTCTGAGTTTAACCATGCTAATGTCAGTAAGATCTTAAGGAACCTAAATCACGATCCTAATATTTCTTCAAAATATGGTCCAATCTTTCACCCTATCTTCGTATCTAAGGCCCTAGACAGATTAGCAGCTGCACACATAACTGGACACTTGTCATCTTCTAGCATCGAAATAAACCTTCTCTTATGCCTTAAAGGGAGGTAAAACTCTGATCCAAGGTCTTGCATGTAAATAACCGACAACGCCGCGAGGCCGATGCCTGAAGCCTTTAATTTTAGTGACCTTTTAATCTCTCTTTAGAATTTAACAACGTTGACCACTCTGGTTTATCCCCTTACCTTTGTGATTTTCTGAGTGTCTCTGTAACTGATCTAGGATAGTTTAACTCTTTTTGCTCATCTCACACTCATTCTGTTTACATCTGAGGTGTTATCCTGGCCTGCTGCTGTGTATACGATGTTTCTCAGGGCTCTATCATTGCTCCGCTTCTCTTATTTATTTACATCTTTCCTCTTGCTTTTCTACTGCGTCGCCTAGGTCTAGGTTTACGACAAGAAATTATTCTCTCCTCCTCTTCAAACTCAATCACCCTGACTTTCATTAATCTTTTTTCCGCATATGACATGATTACTGAAAGGATATCGGATAACTTTATCAAACTCATCCATGGGAACATCATATGGGAACATCATAAGATGTCTCTTTCTCTACAGGCTAGCATCCTCTCTTAATCGAGGTGGACATTCATTCCTCTGTTACCTCCCACCTTGATTACTGTAACAATTCTCATTTTAACCTCCAGAACTAAAATTCTTCTGTTTCAACTTGTTCAGAATTCACGGCGTAAGTTCGCCTCCGACTAGAACTGTTCCATCATGCTACCTCCCTTTCCGTGAACTCAACTGGTTGCCTATTGAATTTTTAACTACGTTTAAGTCATCTTTCTCACATTTACAATCCACCACACCGCAACTCCTCTTTACCTGTCATTCACACTGGATGCGTCCAGAAAATTAAGAATATTTCGCTTAGGAAGTGCCCTTTTGTTTTCTCTTTCTCTCTCTCTTTTTTGCCTCATTGATAATCGTGACCTCTCTGTAGTTTCCCCTAAGCTGTAGAATGGTTTAATGCTGGTAGAACATTCTAAAGCTTTGAAAACTCACCTCTTCTGGCAATACGGGCACTTTACGAAGTTTTTTAAGTTCTTGAAGTGTGCCATATAATATTCCTATATAGTTAAAAAGAAATTACGAAAAAATGAACACCAAACTTCTGTATTAAAGCATATAAACAAAATAAGAGGTCACTAGAATATTCAGTTAGAAAGCTTTTAAGCCGAGACATGGTATAAATTTAGTATTTGCATAAGAGCGCTAGGTAAAAATTTATTGTATACACCAGATGGACAGAAATGTATCTACAGTAAAGAACAGCCTAATCCGAGATAAAGTAAGTAAAAACCTTGACCCTATTTAAACAAATAAACAACAAAGAAGGAAACATGATAACAAGATAGAACATAAGAAAAAAAAATGAATAAAATCGGCGAAGGGTAATAGAGGAATTAGTGTAAACTGCAAAATGAGAGCGAAGCGCGGGAAATACGTACAAAATAAAGTGGGCCATTGAGGGAATGAAAAGAGTAAAAGTATTTGGGCTAGATGTCATAGCTGTTAAGACTTGGAAGAGCTTGGTTAAAGATATATATTAGAGTGATGCAAAAATGTCGACCATCTCAGATTTTTGGGGGCACCGCATAATTTGATTATTTATGGCATAAAAACAATGTGAGTTAATTTTTTTGTCAATCAAAAAATATTTAGAGGTTTCTACCATGATTCAAAGTTTTATGATTTATCTTTTATCTGTGATTTCAGTGAAATACCTTTATTATGTAAAACTGGACTTCTAATTTAAGTACATCATTTATATTCTTTATTACTGAATAATTTTGCCTCTGTAATTGGAAGCACATCCTGTTCCACTACCCCTATCCCCATTCGCCTTCGGCCCAATATCATTGCAGTTGGTCAGGGCTCCAATGCTCAGTACCCTCACAGCTATCTCAAAAATACTGAACAATGACTCATTTAGATCATCACACTAAAAGTGCTGCAGGTATATGGCTAATTAGCCAGCCAATAGAGGCATTAAAAAATCTGTTTTTCCATCAAAGAGAGAAACAATGGCATTATTTATGCATTATAAAATAAATAGTAAACAAACCGTGCATGAAGCTCTAACATCTACTAACAAAGATTTTTTCAAGTCTGGGAAATAGCACGTATTCCAACATCGCTTATAAAACATGTAATAAAAAATTTAAAGCAATGTATGATGAATGGTTAAAATTAAAATAAAAACAAAGAAAACAAGAAAAACAATCTCAAAAATTTATTGAATAAACAAATGGAATTTTACCAGAATTTGGATAATCTATTTGATATAGCTCATGCTGATGCGCTCAACTTGATAGACATTGAAAAAGATAAAGAATTCCTAATTTTGCAAAGACCTTCGAGATGATAAGGAAGAATGGCTGGCGTAGTTAAAAAACTTGTACAACATGAAGCAATAGCGTGTGAAAAGGAAGAGCAATTTGAAATGAAAAGAAAGAGAGAAACAGCTGATTTTGACAACACAGTAGTGTCTATTAGTTCATCTACTCGCTCTGGAGAGGGCCCTACAACGGAAGATGAATGTATAGTTGATCCCAGTAAACAATCAACATCAGGACACACCTCAACAAGAAAAAAAGCAAAAGTCATGGATAATACTCTTCTTGCATCTCTTGATGTCGTTAAAGTCAGCGATAGAAGTGCTTCTTTAATTATGATTACTACTATCAGTAATTTAGGCCATGATCCGCAAAACTTTAACATAAGTTATTCAAGTATTAGGCGCGCAAAGCGAAAGTTGAGAAAAGAAATTTCAGAAAATAAGAAAGCTGAATTAAAACATAATGTTCTATAATCATTCACTGGGATAGAAAACTTGAAAGAAGATATAACTGGACAAGAAGTTGTCGACAGATTTCTAATCTTAGTTTCAGGAAATGGGGTTGATTAGCTTCTTGGTGTTCCAAAACTCACCACTGGTACAGGAGAAAATACTGCAGCTGCTGTGCATAAAAGTATTTTAGACTGGGATCTATCTCTTTAGGTAAGATGCATGTGTTTCGACACAACAGCATCAAATATAGGCCGTAGAAATGGAGCTTGTATGTTACTAGAACAGAAAATAAACGAGGGTTTGTTGCTATGGCTGGCCTGTCGTCTTCATATTTTAGAGATTGTTTTAGAGTCTGTTGTTTTAAGCTCATTGCCAACATTATTCGGACCAAATATACAACTATTTAAACGTTTCAAAGCAAATTGGCGTAAATTAAACGAAGGATCGTTCTACACAGCCGAAGATGAAAAAGATATAGCAACCAGAATTGCCAATATTAAAGACAATACAATTAAATTTGCCTCAAAAACAACTAGAAAAACATCAGCCTCGTGATGATTATAAGGAATTACTTAAATTGGCTATCGTTTTTTGTTGGAGGAATCCCAAATTCAGGAATAAACTTTAAAAAACCGGGAGCTTGCAATAGAGCAAGGTGTATAGCCAAAATTATCTATTCTATGAAGATTTGGATGTTTGAACAACAGTTCAAATTGACACATTAAGAACAATAGGACTAAGAGACATATTTTGTTTTGCAGTTGAGATATATATGAAATCTTAGTTTACGGCACCTGCGCCACCCTTTTCTCCACATCTCGACTTGCAGCTCTTAAAATGTTTAATTAAGTACAAAGAGGTTGAAGAAAAATTAGCGTCTAATGCACTGAAAAAATTATCAAATCATTTGTGCTATCTTTCAAAGGAATTAATAGCTCTTGCTCTTTTAGACGAAGATGTCCGTATCGATACTAAGAATAAAATGGGAGAAGCCTTAAATAAGCCTCCTGAACCAAACCCCATTAAACGGACTACTATTTATCCCAAAGTTATAGAATTGAGACAGCTAGAAGATTTTGTAACCTCTCATACTAAAAGATTCTTCGTTATTCTTGGTCTGCCTTCCAGTTTTCTTCAAACCAATGCTGAAAACTGGCGACTTAATGAGGCATTTTGTAATGCAAATGAAGTAATTTCGAATATAAAAGTTACAAATGATTTAGCAGAGCGAGGATTAAAATTAATGGAAGAATACAATAGGATTCTCACAGAGGATGAAGAGCAAAAGTAATATCTTCTACAGACAGGGAAGAAGTACAGATCTGCCTTACCAGACAAAAACAGCAAAACAATTATGTCATTGAAATAAATTTTAGTTCCATAATAATAATTATTGTTAGCGGTTATGATAGGCCTATAGGGGAACTTCCACTTTTAAAAAAGGCAACGTGGTGAGAACTGTAACTTAATAGGTAGTTTGGAAACCAGTTTCATCTATGCATCGATAATAGCTATACTTGACTAAATATTTTCATTTTTTCAATACTGGTAGCAACCTTTAAATTTCATCCGATTGACCGCAATTTTTGTATACTTTGTTTTTGGAATATAAATAACCAGATTAGAGGGTGCCCCTACTAAATATCAAAGATAAATAATTAACCCCTTTTTTGCATCACCCAAATATATATATATATATATATATATATATATATATATATATATATATATATATATATATATATATATATATATATGTATATATATATATATATATATATATATATATATATATATATATATATATATATATATATATATATATATATATATATTAGGGTGATGCAAAAAAGGGGTTAATGTTTTTATTCGTGAATTTCTTTGAATTTCAAATGGATTAACTGGTAAGGGACATCAGTAGTAAATGAGTAGAGGCGAAATTGTAGCTGTAGAGTTAGACATAGCAGGAAAGATAAATGAAAATAAATGGATGGAAACTCATCATTTGTAGTTCATGAGAGAAGATCAGATGTATGAAGTAAGTGTTAGAAAATATGCGTTGAGGAGATTAAAAGCAATGAAGTAACTGGGATTGCCTGAGACAGAGGTGAAGAGTTGAATACATAAATAAACTAAACAAGATAATCAACAAGAAGAAATTTGAAGAAATGCTCAGAAGTTTTAACTTATAATAAGATCAGTGTGAGAGTGAAAAATCAAGCATAAAACTGTTGGTATCCTAGTATTAACCTATGAGCAGAGGGATGACCTTGAAGAGGGCACATGAATTAGGCTGAAATGAGAAGGTTAAAATGGATTTCAGGAGTCACGCAGGATTGATAATTTCGGAAATTACAGGAAAATATGTAGATTGCACCATTATGGCCTTTTTATGGGGAGCGATTAAGACCACCCTGATAGAAGAAAGATGAATATGGAGGAGGGAAGAAAAAGGAAATCGAAGCAAAAATTATGTTTGAAGGATAGGGAAATATAAAATCTGCGGGAGAGAAGATTAGTGTAAGAAGCAGTGACTGATCAGTGGGAGAATGGAAACGTCCTACGAGCCAGCGACTCCATATGAAGATAAGAATAGTTTCTAGTGAACTAAAAATAGAAGTGTATTGTTGAAAGATGAAGCGCTTGTCAGATTCCAAAACGGCACAGAAGGTGAAAAAAATATTGAATGGTGTAAAATGTTTTATTTTGAATAGTGCATATTAGTTCTGGTTTGATAAAGGAATTTTGTGTGTGTGATGGCGTCGTGTCTATTTGCTAACATTATAGAATGAATTTTGAGTGACGTGCCGAAAGGTGTGGGATATTTTGGTCTAAGGTCGATTAGAATTACGAGAGGGAAGGGAGCCGAAGTGTTGGTATGTGCTGATGATGTGGTGCTAATGATGTGGTGCTAATGATGTGTGTAAGTTAGAGCTATAAATGTTAACTGAATTGTTTGACAGATCAAATCTGAAGAGAAGGGAGTGGTTAAGAATAAATGGCTAGATGGAGTATCATATTGCAGGAGTAGTGTGCATGGCCAAACCTCAGTTTTATTCTTGCAATTTTAGCGTGCTCAACTTGCAGCAGCCAAGCCGGACACAGCGCTTATTTCCAGCAATTCTCACATGTCCAAACACAGTAAAAGGTACTATGGCCATCATTTTTTATCGTGGCAACCGTTATTTTACCGCAAACTGTGGAGTGTGAAGAGTTCAATGACTTTGGAGCCTAGCACAACGTATTTTATCTCTTTCCGAGTGGTTTGCGTCAACGAGCTGGGACGAAATTATCACTAGGTTGCGGATCATAAAACTCACATTCGTAGTAAAGCTCTAAGGAAACAAATAAACGATAAAACAAGAAAGCAGTAGCCCTGTCAGCATCCCAAGTGTTTAACTTCAAGAAACGAAGAATTTCAATGGTGCATGTACATAAGACACGAACGATGCTGCTATGGACATCCTTTATGTAATACCAAAATCAAGGAAGTGAAGAAATTACACTGATTCCAGGGTAATCCTCTTTAGGAACAATCCTCTTTAGGCCTGGTGAGGTAAAAGATTGCAATAGAAGTTCATTACTTTGATCTTGGCAAGGAACTTGCCCCAAGTCTTTTTTACTCGCGTCTACAGCTGTCTAATAAATATATCCCGTTAACTGTATATATGTATGAACGCCAGGAATTTCGGCGTTCATTCGGCTAGAGAATGTCGTCACAATAGATTTTACCACTAACATGGTTTTCAAAATGCTGATACCTTCGTCCTGTAAAACCGTAGGGGGTGGGGGCTGTCAGAACCTAATCTGAATTATTTTGACACGCTTCCAATTTTTATGCAAGCGTAGTTTTTTTAATATGTCAAGCAACGTATATCGACCATGGAAATTGTTAAGCATGGCTCTCTACACTGCCTTCTAGCAAGGAAGTGGATGGTGCATAAGCATCCCAATTTTTTAAAGAATGAAAGCGAAATCTGAGGTAATGAAGATGCCTGAGAAGAAACAACAGCCTCTTCGCCTGACCTAACTCCTCGAAGAATATAGAAAAGTCAGAATTTCCGTTGACTGTTGGCCACGATGGTTGAATTAAATAAGCGTCACCAATGTGGAAGCTGATCAGTCGTCGACCTTTCCCATCTAAACTCACTATATGCACCAAGAGAGCACAAAGGAACGATTCAAAGCAGGAAAGTAGTAGAAAATTTAAAATTAATACGTAAATTCATTCCAATTAAGAACATTCATCTCCAAATCGTTTTAGTGCTTTTCTTGAAGAGGAAAATGCCTCGACAACTGCGCTACGATGCTAAATAACGAAAAATCACAAAGGGAAAAATTACGCACCCACCAACTTGGGTTCCTCTTCTATTACCCAGGAAGGAATAGGGAGATTAAGACTTAGGTATATATATAATCTCGTTTTATCAACAAACTTCAGACAAACGTTACGTTCGCGCAAACAAATAACGAAAAATACAAATACTTTGCATTGGCACAAACAAACTCAAACAAGCGGTTTCAAGCTAAAACAGCTTAACTCGCTCGGAGGATTCTTCTAAAAAAAAAAGTTTCTCTCGTTAATGAGACCCATTAAGAGTTTCTCTGCTAAAAGGGAGTTGGTTTCTGTAATCTGGCTGGCAAATAAGAATGAGTTGATAAAAATCCTCACTTGACGAATATCACGCCAACATTCCTTTCATCATTCCATCTGCACCCCCTTTACTTCACTCTCTCTTTACTTACTTCCTATATTTTCTCATTCTGTCCTTTCTTTGTTAGCAAGGGTGGAGAGCGATGGTGTACCATAATTCCCAAGCCTGTATAGACCCAAAAGAGGGGGAAAGAGGATGTCAAACATTATAAATAATAATGATTGTTCTTTGCTTTATCCCATCCTTCCTTTCTTCTCTCTTTTCTTCCATCTCTTGTTCGATCGTTCGCTCTTCCGTGTTTTCACTTTCTATTTCCTTCTCTCCATATTCTATACTAAACTTTTTATTCCCTTCCTTCCTAGCGTCTTTAGCTCCTTTCTTCTCCAATTCTTTCCTTCTCTCTCTCCCACATTCCCTCCCTTTGTCGTTTCTTCCTTCGTTGTCATACTTCGTTATCGTATTCTCTTCCCTTATCCTTATCCTCTACTTTTCATCTCATACCCTCTCCCTTTCTTCATCTCTATCTTCTTTTATCTTTCTTCCTTCGTTGCCTTTTTTATTTCTTATTTATCAAGTCTTTCTCTGTCCTCCTCCTGCAGTCCCTCTCATTTCTTTAATAACTTCCTTCCTTGTCTCCATCCTTTCTTAACATCCTTTCTCCTTCTTTTATCTCCTCACTCTGCTTGACTTCATTTTTTCCTTCTCTCTTCCTTCCATATCACTTCCCTTCCCTCCTTCCATTCTTATCATGGAAAACACAAGGAAAGGAGTCTTACTCTGTCAAGAAAAAGTGTAGGTCTTAAGTCTAAATCATTGGAAATATAAAATAAACATGGAGAAACAGACAAAACACCTAAGAAAAAACCTGTGGATAAGAACACAAAACACGCAGGAAAATATCGTGGCTAGGAACACAAAACTTCTAAATAATAAAAAAAAACACAGCTAAAACAAAAATAAACACTAATAATAAAAAACCGGATAAGAACACAAAATACATCGATAATAAAAACCAAGTGGAAATTTTACAAAAAATATAGAGAAAATGACAAGCACATGTATAAGAACTATAACAAATGGATAGTAAGAGAAAACGGGTCGATACGAACACAAAACACAAGGATAAAAACACAAAACACGTAGATAAAAACACACTAAACTGGTCACAAGTATTTATAAACGAATTATAGATGTTATAAGGTCATGTGCGTGTCTTAAATGGGGAGAGAGGAGCGTGAATGGACGACTCGCTTGCTCAATATTGATCGGCCCTGTCCTCACGCGAGGCTGTGTGCGTTTGGCTCTTTTTGTCTCTGACAAACAACTTTCTGTACGTCCAGTTTATCTGGAAGATTTTTGAGAATTGGGAATCTTTTCATTAATTTTCAGCCTTCTCATTCATTCGTGTCAGGTTTAGAGTATTTTTTTCTCATTTTATTCATTCGGATAATTCTTTTAGAGGATTTTGCCAGAGAAAGAAAATAAATTGAATATAGAAAAAAGAAGTTAAATAAAACGGAAACAAGTTAAAGTTTCGAAATATTTTATATGTATCTGACATTGTGGCGCTAACTACATTTGTTTAAGATTTGTACTCTTAGTTCCATACCATTATACATATTTAATCACAAAAAAGTAGAGAAGATCTACTCATATAAACATAAAAATGAAAACATAGTTTTGAATTTGTACGTTTTAGGGTAAATTTAAAGTTAAGGCGCCAGGCACATGAGGTTCTTGTCCTGATAGAATGGACGAATTTACTCTCAGTTCATTTTAACAGGGTGTGATTTTTAAATCAATCGTATATGGAATAATATTTAAACAAAGAAAAGAAAAACAATCTAATTGCCTCTTTAAATTCAAAAGAGAGGTCTTTGAGGAGTAAGATAAGAGAAAAAGACAAATGGTCTACTTTAACCTCAAAGGGATTAAGAAAAGAATACAGGATCACCCCCCCAAAACGGGCCCCAACTGCAAGGATTGAAGGAAAGTTTTGTAATAACTAGTTTATTGTGTTTAAAAACATCATATCAAAACATAAGAGTCTTTGGACTTTTTTTCTTTATTCTAGAGTACGTGTTCGAGATGACCTCCATTTAGCTCAGTGCATTTCTTGAGAGGCAGCACAAAGTTGTCCACGACGTCCTTAGAAACTGACCGACTAATGGCTCTGATCCCCTCCCTGATTGCTTCCTTCAGTTCCGTGATGGTCCTGGGTCTCCTTGGATACAGCCTGTCTTTAAGGTAGCCCCAGATTAAGAAATCTTGGAGCTAAGGTGCGGACTGTGAGGTGCCAACTCAAAATCAGACTTGAGACTGATTACAGGGCCACCAGAGTTCTCTTTCAGCTAATCTTGGGTCAGGTTGGAGGTGTGAGAGCTTGCTGCATCTTTCTGGAATCAGAACCTCCCTATAAGCGACGGCAACAGGATCTGCAGCTCACTCGTAAAGTTTTTAAGGACCTTAACATACCATTTCTTGGTAAGTGTCACTATCGTGCTATATTCCTTAAAGAAGAATGGTACGATAATGCCTCTGGCTGAGATTGCAGTCTGTGGGAGAATAAAGAGAGAGAAAAGAAATTCTATTTCCTCTTCCCATCTTTTTTGGTAAATCGCCCCCCCCCCTCCCTCCGTCCTGACTTCCCCAGTTCGCCGTTGACCGTCTGCTCCAAGCATTTCGCGCGAGGGCGAAACGCCATTGTCGCAGACAAATTTAGTAGGCATCGCGTCCTTTTCACAGCGCTGCATTTATCTGCCCTATATACTGCGAAAATTAGAACAATGGAAAGACCATTAAGTGGGCATGGCGACTTCCCGCTATGGACCCTTATCGTGACCAAAGGCAATTAAGGAATTCTGTGTGCGATAAATCTCTCTCCCCGTCTAGATAATATCGGAGTTCACAGGCAGATTGTTTCTAAAGCCGCCGTCCAGTACGTTAGCCGTTAACGTCTTCGTGAGTCGAGAGGGAATCGACTAGATTCTCGTCTAGAGAAGAATTGAATGATTTTCGAAGAGCCAAGGAAGAGATAGTCGTCACTCAGTGTTGTTCGTGAAGATAGTTTTATGCGCCATCCCTTAAGCATCCTCCGTTCACCTCTTAAACAGAAGAGGCTCCATCTTCAATTTCCCGAAGCTGGATTGAGCGTCTCGTGAGACGCCCACAAGATCAAGGTCGAACTTACTTCCAAGGTCATACTCGCCGCACATGAAGGTAAAAGGGATTTAACCCCCGCTTCATCAAGCTTCTTCCATCTCTACCACGCCGAACCTCAAGGATCTCCTTTGTTCTAGAACTTGCATAATTTTAAAATCATTTCTTAATTAATTATTCCTCGGTTGAAACTTAATTAATATTGTCAATTATCTTAGCCGTGAACCGACAATATTTAATTGCATTTCCATTTAACTTGCCCTATATGTATATGTAATATTTAGTCCTATTAAAGTATATTTTTGTAGCCGTGTTTGAATATTCCTTGGCCAAGTAACTCTGTATTCAAAGGACTCAGAGAGCCATCCCCTGTTGAACCTTAATTTCTCTCGGCCAGTAAGCCAGTGTGCATATAACAGCGTACACCTGGGCATATCAAGACACAGTCCATACCGTGGACTTAGGGGATTGTAGGGGCTTGATGGCTACCTTGTTTAGTCTGGAGGTCCCCCATAAGACATTTGTCTTCGAGTTTACCTTTACTTTAAGATGAGAGTGAGCTTCCATTGGGGTCCAAAGGATTTTAAGGAAAGTTTAGGTCTCCTAAATATTTTCTAGTATCTTTACTGCCATAGCCTTTCTTTGCTCCTTGTCTGAGGCTATAAGGTTCTGTTTCGTCTGTATTCTGTATGGGTAGGCCTTTATATCCATTACAGAAATTAATGGTCTTGGGCGTTGGAGCGTGATTAATGAGAAGATCGGTTCTGCCCCAAATAATAACTTCCATTCTCTTAAAGGGCTGCCAAATGGTGAAATGGCAAGAAAGCAGCCATAAACTTTTATCTTTCAATGATCTGTAAAGAACCACGAAGCCAAGCATAAGATTGTAATTTTGTCTAGGAAATATTATTGGTTTCAGTGTTTCTTTCCTTAAAATCGGTTATCCCAAATTCTCTCAGCTATGAGACCTAATTCGCAATCAGATGCCTTTTTTCTAGACCCCCAGAAGATAAAGATCTTATTGCTTCAATAAATGATGATGTCAATTGAAGAGAATTATTCCAAGTTCTGTTCTTCTGGTGACAATGTCTATATTTTCAGGCAAGTTGCAGTGTGCCACACTGGGTAGCCAAGTAAGACCTGAATGAACTTGCTCGTTCATTCTAACTATCTAAGTAGTATTCAGAACTCCCGGCATCGCAGCTGAAGTAGTGGAGTCTGGTAAAGGTAAATGCAAGGATCTGCAGTTTTATGACTCGGAATAAAGAGCTCACATCATTTTTCGACAATAAAAACGGATTGTTTTAAGGCAAAGATGTATCTGGCTTGATCACTTTCCTCGGATTACCACACAATCCCTCTTATTGGAGACTTAGTTAATTTGAATGATTCCCATGGAAATAGGGAGCTTCTTCAGGAAGCTGTCACGAGGTCAAAGCACCATTGGACCCTTTGTAGAAATTTATAGGGTCTCCTTCTGAATATGCAGCTGGGATTCGTAAGGTACTGGTGATTTCTCTGCACCTGTGAAATTCGAGCACTGTCCAAACATTACATTCGGAATGAAAGGGGATCTAGGACATTTTTTCTGCCTGGGAATAGAGTGAGTGTCCAAGAAAATAGCCTGGTAATTATGATTAAGGTATTTTATCCCCTTCTTCTTTTCAAGCTTGGCCATATGAAGGCTATAGAGAACGATGACATACATATAAATGTATATATATATATTTATATAAATATATATGTATATATATGTATATATATATATATATATATATATATATATATATATATATATATATATATATATATATATATATATATATATATATATGTGGTATTCATTCAAAAGGTTCAGAGGAAAATGGAGTAAAATGAATTAAAACAAAAAAAGAAGTATGCATTTTATACTTTAAGATAAGTTCCTTTGAGGTCAAGACACTTTTTCCTGCGATGATTTATCCAGTTAAAACATTTCGATATACCTGAAGACTCGGAAAATTAAACTAAGTTCTAATACCCTCACTAACAGAAGATAAACAACTGCCCTTCATGCATTTTATTATAGTTTGTAACTATCATTTGCGTCCATATCTTAATTAGCTCAAACAAGATGACTTGGGGGTCTATATACTATTGAGTATGTTATACATTAGGAGTTCTTCACGAGTTGGAAGGGAAAAAAAGTATGATAGCACAGCACAGATACCTTGCTTGTGTTCTAAACATCGTTATTATACAAAAGGATTGCCTCAAAGTTAGATTCGAATGTACAGGCGATTTAATGGCTCTAAGAACTTTGTTTTGTTCAGTGGGTGAGAGCCAAACGTGGAAAAATTTAGTGGCTAACTTACTTTGCAAAGTTAGATTTGTTACTTCGTTTCTCTTACACAGGTTGAGCTAATTAGAGAGGGGCTGGCCCATTCGCTGATAATCTCATGCAATTTTGCTACAGAGTGCTTAAATTGATTGGAGATGAACTCCTTTAAAAGAACTTCTCCAGCAAGTTCATTTTGGAAGTGCTTGCTTTTTGGAAAGTTCAACCAAAGTGCTTCTTAAACCCCAGTTAATTACATTGTAGTAAGAAGATAAAGTGGGGGAAAAACCTTGATTATCAACTCGCAGTTACTGTTTAATCTTCGATGACAAGAGAAAAAGAGCATTATCAAGAGGCTACTGCTCCACTTTTAGATGATTTAAATTTTTTTAAACAAGAAGAAATATCTTTGTGAGTACCAACAAAGTGACCGCTAACGAAAGGTAAAGCCTTACCTTTAACTTAATTAAAAAAAACAACCACAAATCCAAAAACAAGAAATAATATTAAAAAGCAGAAAAACTGAATCCACAGCAAAGCCTAATCACTTATGCATCCTCCAAACACACAAAAACCAAACAAAAACAACAACTCTATACATAGGAGTAGGCCAGCTTTTGTCTAGAAAGCGTAATGTCGTGATTCGCTGTACACTAACCTGTTCACATTACAAAAGACAAGTGGTAGCGACGCCGCTTTTCACTCTACAGGGAGAATGAACGCGACATTGATCCATTAGACTTATATAAGACAAAAATGTTGGTACATTTTTGGCAACTAAGAAGGAAAGCGATTGTAACTCTGTGCCATATAGAAGCGACACAAAACGAGCTTTGTCATTGAGGAATTGTGAGTAGCTCGAAAGGGAAATGTCACTTCGTGATGGCAAGTAATTTTATGCTTCGATCTGTCATTTCCTATCTTCTTTGAAATAGACCCTGAAGGGCTGACCTGATACCCGCCATGTAGTCAAAATGAGGATGTGCAAATCGCGGTCCAAATTAACCAGATATTGCTGATTGTTTAGGTCCTGCATCAGCTTGCTAATTCCCTATCATTCTCACGTCTCGTGGCAACCAGAGATACCGCGAAACATGATTTGCGGTGGCACTCAGGGAGTAATCTCACATATCGAGATGCGTATTGCAAACAGCTCGACTCTTAAGACATACGTGTTTCCAGGAAGAGCCCAGTCAATATTAGCCATGTGGAGGGGTGAATGAAGGTGACACCCTCCTATGGTTTCGAGAAAACAATGTACATTGGCACAGCTGATGTACAATACCCCAATCGTAGTTTAAGCTTTAAAAGTATAGGTGTAGAGTGACAAATTTGGTGTCCTCCACAATGTTGATCTGGGCGTAACAAGAGGCGCCACGGGACCCAAGAGCTACAGCAGTCTCTTAAAGGAATTGATTTTTCCTATATATCAATGGCCTACGCTATTATTAACTTCTTTTATAGCAAAGGCACTATTCAGATCGTCCTTGGCTAAGATAAGAGCTCTTGGCAGCTTAAGAAATCGCTAAGCTGCTTCCTATAAGTGCATAGTGTATTGGATAGAACGCAGAACACAGGGCATCTCCTCAGGATCGAAAAACAGGCTCTCATTACGGGAGATGAGAAAGGAGCCAATTATCATACCAAAACAAGTGTGGTTGATCGAGTCTAAGCTCCGCAATTCCGGCTCCACCTCGGACTAAAGATGAGCATCGAGGTGATACCGGTGACACGAGACAATTGAGGTCACACTGATGACAAATCCCTGCGGAAGGCCCTATTTTGCTCTATTAGACTGGAGAGAGCGGACTCATCCAAGGAAGAAAATCGTCGTTCTAGTAGGAACTCACAAGGTGTGGATTATTTTAATGATACTGTATCGCCATGCAGTACAGTATCATTGTACACAAATATAGGGTCTCTCAATAAGGTCGCACGATTTTTAAATGTAAATAAAACAAGTTGTTCGTGATATATGCACTTAATTTATTTTAAATTTTAAAGTATATTTTATGGCATTAAGTGTGGAATATGACGTCGTTTAAATGTACGCCGCGGCTTCGCTTGGTGGAACGTATTCGAGAGGCCCAATTTTCGTTGACTTTGTCACATAAATCTGGCTGAATATGCTAGATGGTGTTCGTCATGTTGACTTTGAGGACATCAACTGTTTGCAGATTATGCGCATATACCTGGAATTTAAGGTAGTTGAAAGAAAGTAGTCTAATCGCGTTAAATCGCATGATCTCGGTGGCCAGTTGACGTCGCCGCCGCGCGGGATGACCATGAACTGAAATCGCTGGTGCAAAATGTCTATAGTGGCGTGCGCAGTGTGGCACGTAGCGCCGTCCCGTTGGAACCACAAGTCGTCAGTATCCATATTAGGCATATAATCCAGTTAAGGCCACAAGAAGTTGCTTAACATCGATCTGTAGATCTCGCTGTTGACGGTTATGGCAATCCCAACTTTGTTCTCCATAAAATAGGGACCGATGATTTCGTTAGACGAAAATCCGCACAAAACAGTGACTTTGAGGCGATGCAATTGGTGCTGTTGTATCTACTGTGGATTGTTTCCGTCCCAAATCCGACAATTTTACTTGTTCACAAATTCATTCATCCAAAAATGGGCCACGTCGCAGTGGCGGAACGTTTGTCGAACGAAGCATTGATTTTGATAATAACATTTAATGATTTGCACACGCTGTTCAACGCTATAACCTTCAATATTGACTTGCCAAGTACTACGGAACAGTTCACAGTGAGGTTGCCAAATTTCCCTTCAACAACATGGCCACTATTGTCTGACAAAGCTCGAGCATCCTTGTTGAAACACACTTTACAAAGAAAGGTATCATATATAACATTTTTAGCCGGAGAAGAACATCCAAATGTTATGAAACTTAAGAGAGTCGCACTAGGCAGGAATGAGTTTGACTCCGATGTCCTAATTTATTAATAAAAAATTAACCAGTTTCTCCATCAACTTTAACAGTCAGGAAGGTAAAACAAATATTTTAAAATTAATTTGGATTTCCCACCTTGCGTCTGCAATCACGTGCCTAATTCGAGGTAATTACACTTTTGCTAATAAAAAAAAATAGTACGGTTTAACCATAAGTATACCATAAGTAAAATAAAATAGAAATAACAAGGAATAACACAGAGAATAATACAACTAAATAGCACTAATTATTCCTACCCAAATACACAAAACAAAGGAAAAAAGAACGGTCAGATACCAAAAAGAGACCGTCTTCCACAGAAGCCGAAAGGTCTTGCCGTCACTACAAAAATATATCAGATCCTCTTCCCAAATTTTGATACTGACCTAATGCTATGTCTAAAACACCCTTTCTTCTTAGAAAAGACAAGATGTACTGAACCTGTTCCTCCTCGTACAGGAAGAAATAAAGCCTGCAAAAAAAACTCAGAATAGGACATTTGACAAGCAGTCATCGTAGAAAGTTGAAGGGAGTGGTCCATCAAATTGCCATACGTGCCTTGAGTGTGTCTGATTTGGACCCGACTGTACAATAATCCCGGAAAGTTTTGAAAAGCCTAAATTATAGTAATAATTATTCTAATATTCAGATTATTAAAAGTCAGAAGTTCCAAAAGAATAAGTAGAAGCAGCATTCATTCGCTGATTCCAAAGTCGCTTTCCGTTCTTGTTCCTGGAGGATGTGTTTTAGTCACGAGAGCTTCCATATTCAAGCGATAGAGCAAAATGATTAAATTAAATGAATGATTTGTAAATATAATCTATTTTTTAGTAGTGATAACATTAATGTTTTAATCTTTAGCAAATCCAAAAATGGTTCTTTCCAAAGAAAAAGCGTGCAAACATTGTTTTTCTGTAACAAATTGGCCTGAAATGTAAGGAGATAGTTACTAAGGGTTTTACATCAGGGGCACCACAATTTGGATCATATTTACTTTAAGAACATATTGAAGCAGTGCTGATGAAAAAGGGATAGAATTCTAAATATGGATTGCGCGCATTAATTGATTGTATTTACTTATAAAATATGCATGGGCTGTAACTTTTTTGTATATTTCACCTTCTAATTATGATGCAACATGCTAAAAAAAATTACAACGTTTGATTTGTTCTATTTATTTTCTCATCTGGAAAAATATATAACTCTCAAAACTTTGAACTATGACTGTAAACATCCCGAAGCCTTTGAGGCATTAAACGTAGGTCCGCATGAAAATTAAAAAGGTGATGGAAGGCAATCTTAAGTGAGTTTAAGTTTCCTCTCTTTCTCTTTACGATGCGATCATGCAAAAGCAAATAAAATACTATGTATGGAGCATAGCGAGATGTATCTCATCACATTTGCAAGAGCACTCTCATAGAAGATGTATAGAAAGTCCCGGTTGGCAAACGGTGACCTGCGGTATGTCGAGTCCAACTTCTACAATTCAATTTTTGATGCGGATGCATAAAACCCATCTCCGTAGTCAAGCTACGGAAATAGAATAAAGGTGAGCTCTTTTCAGTACCCAAAGTGTTAAACGTCAGTGAAAAAAGTGTTCATGTGGCAGATACCACATACAGTATACTAAGGTTGAGAATAGGGGTCTGCGAGTTGAGACTAAGGTGAAAAACAAGATCAAGAAAACTAAGCGGCTCTACGTCATTCATTTGAGCTTTATTTAGGAGAAAGATGGGTGGGTGTGAAGCGGTGAAGAGCGATAGAATTACATACCTCACTTTATTAGTCTTGGCCAAGGAAAACGGAAACGGGCGTGTCTCGGCATAGCGAGAGATGCGTTCCGACCCCATTGTTTGCAACGCTCTAGGGTAGCCATTTAACACTTTCCTTATGATTTTTTTCTTATTTTCAAAATTGTTCTGTTTTTATAGATATACTATACCTATGGATAATATAGGCCAGTAAGTTTAGCTGCAATATTTCACCTGGAAGGGTGAAATCTCACCTATTGCCAGTGAAATGTCAAGAGAATATTATATTTCAAAGAAATATGATGGGTAGAATTCCACCCCAAAGGAGGGAAAGTGTTAAGAAAGGCAAAGTAAATCAAAAAGACGTCTTTACACACCGTAGGAATAATATCTCCTGTTAACACTGAGATGAGGCCTTTGATATCCAAGATAAAGCGAGTGACACTGAAACATATTTTCCAGCCTGAAGTCTTTCTCCTGCCCTATTGGACCACCGGAATTGTCAATCGATATGTTATCCCTTCTCTAGATAAAAAACACCGTAATCATTTCATAAGAAGGCCTCTAGGAAATTTCGTTCCGAAGCACTTTTTAAGAAAGGGGAAATTTTCTTCATTTTTACCCATATAAATTCTTCCAAAATCAAATGAATTTTCATATTGACCAATAAATTGTAATATTATTTCCTAGGGACCATTAGATAACCACACAAGCTCTATGGTTTAAATAAAGTAATTTGAAGCAATGTAAAATTACTTTTTGTCATTTAATTCCTTCTAATAAAATTAACTGTGACTCGTCGGCTACTTACTCCATCGACACATTTTTGTCGCTATGGAAATCAGGTGCTGCGATTGTTCCGCTCGCACATTCGAAAAGCGATGAATATCCAAAAAGCAAACATGTATGGGATCTTTGTTTAAACCTGTGATTTTTCTTTAGTTAATCCAAATTTCATCACTCAAAACTGTAGGGAAGATAAGTTTCTCACCCGAAATTGTACACTATTTCTTTGGATTATTAACTAAACTAAGAAATCAATTGACCTTTTGAACTTATAGAACATTTATCTCCAGGTATCTGCTCAAAAATTGTATTAACAATCATTGATTTTCTCTTAGTATTAATTTGAGGGAACGCTATCTCCAGAAGTTTCTTTTAAAGTTTAAAAACAAATATTGATGGCAAGAAAATAAAATCACAATGTTTGTCTTCATCCAAATATTTTAAATCAGAAAGCGTCATTCCAAACCTCAGAATAATTCATTCGAAAAAATATATAATGAATTACAGGTTCTCATATGTATTGGTGAATTTAAACTATTTAAATTAAAGTTCTGTAAATTAACGAATACAATTTTCAACAAAGTTAAAAATATTTTGTTTAATAAAGCAAACATAGTTGTTATCATTAACTGTTATGCCTAAAATAGTTCTAAATCTTGAAGATTAAATAAAACACTTGTATTACCTCTATAAATTGATTACGTGTTTTACAAACCCATATTCACAATTATTTACTCTTAGTAGCTACTAACAAAGATACCCGGGGTTGTCTAGGCATAAAAACTATCTTAAAAAAAACTGCTTGGGTTAAATTACGCAATTAAATTTGGCAGGTACAAAATATAAGGTTATTTTAATTTTGAGCAATGGAGTTGTGTATCATGAAAGATGAAAAGAGAACAATTTTTATATTACAGTAGTAATGAGGGCGAGCAAGCAGGTGGGCGGGCAGGCTGGCCGCCGAGCAAACGTGAGTACGCGGGTGGCAGTCACAGATTTTAAAGCGCGCCTCAAGTAGATGGGTGCGAGTTTTAACTAAATATCTAAATTCTTCGAGTCTTGGGCATGCTGATATTAGGTATTATCGCCTTTTTTTTAAATTTGCCTTCGCATAATTGTTCTTGCAAATTTTAATTTTTCCACGGACAATGTTGGCAAATCTGAGTAGCTTCTGTTACTCATCCAGTAAAGTAACCTCCACTGGTGACCTTTGCTGGCCTTCAAGGTTGCATTATAAATACATATTAGATATTAGTCAGCCCACGTTTTTACCGAGGGTTTAGAAGCTAAAAATCCTTCTGCGTCCAATTTTGGCCCCTTAAAAGAACTATATTTAGTTGTTTATAAAATTGAATTTTAAAGTTACATAATTTAAATTTATCACCAAAACTTAAAATTAAAGTGATGGCGTTGTAGGGGATCACTAATTGACATAATATCTGAAAATATTTTCCTGGGCCCATCTTGAATCTAGAATGTTTCATAAGTCTGCAGCTGAATGGCGCTACTATAAAGGGAGGAGAACTTTGGTTATCCTTATGTTGACCTAAAAGAATAAATTTAAAGTGATAGATATAAAAATTAGAATAGTCAGCAGAATCTCCCCTATATATCATAATCCTTTATTGAAAAAAAATTTGCATCATTGACTCGCCAAACGCCTTATATTTAAAAGTTTTCAAATTAATGACTATTGTTGCTCCAAATATTTTTCCTATCATAGCTATGTATAATCAGCCAAAATATTTTCAGTCATCAAAAAGAGTTCTACTTTAAGCTATTTTAATTATTAAGTATTAATTAAATCAAGACAAACGAAAAGGGTCTGTTTGCTTCTTTAATGTTTTTAACTTACTATAATTTTTTAAGATTTTTGATGTGTAAATGCATGTACTCCTTCCTACATGTATATATTATCTTACATTTAAATTCTTATTAATTCTATATTTATGTATCATTTTTGGCTGCAATATGTTTTACCAGAAAATAGGGGTTTCTTGTTAAAAGGTTTTGTTAAAAGAATTGAATACTTTTGCAAAAAACGAATTGAGAACACAAGAATTTCTTACCAACTTCTCCGCCTCTTTGCTGCCATTAAAGTTGTAAAAAACTTTTTACAACTCGGAATCAATTATTCATTTGTATTGTGAGACCGGGTCTTGTTATCCGTTTTAGCCGGTAAGTTAGTTAATTAAGTAATAGATCTTCTCTCTAGTTGATGATATTTCGTCTTATAACCTAAGTTTTAGTCGGTTATTTAGGTTTAAGAAAAGTTCTGCTCTGAATATTACTATAAGAAAGAATGCCTAGGAAAAATAAAGCATAGAGAATGGTTACCAATGAGAATATTTCTCAGAGCGAAAAATTTCTAAGGATGAAATTGCTAATTGTTAAGTCGCTAATGTTTTTAGTCGCGTGCGAGTCTACAAGGGTGCGACTCTGTGCCTCACTATTTCGATCGGTTGGTCACAGTTCTGCTTCTTTTTGTTTTGTAATAACATTGTAACTATTAGGGCCGATAATAACAGAATTTGAATGTCTTATGTTGTTTTACATTCTCTTTCAAATAATATAGGGTGAGCCCCACAAAACGTGCCCCAACTGCACATACAAAAAGTGTGTGCAGGCCTGTTTTAGTGGGTCACCCTGTATAATTGCCAAAGTCCTCCCAGGTTAGGTCGTGAATTATTTTGATTTGGCAATAACATCATATCTATTCGCATTTGGCCGATTCTAACGAAATTTAAAATCCTTATATTGTTTTCATTATCGTTCGCATGATATAATTCCTAAAGTCCTCCCAAGGTTAGCTTGAAATTTAAAACCCTTACATTGTTTTACATTCTCATTCGAATGATATAATTGCCAAAAATCTTCTCAAGGATAGGACGGGAATTATTTCCTTTTGGCAATAATATCATAACTATTCAGCCGATTCTAACGAAATTCGAAAACCTTATGTTGTTCTGCATTTTCTTTCGAATGTTATAATTCTCAAGGTCTTTCCAAGGTTAACCCGTCAATTATTTTGTTGTGGCAATAACATCATAACTATTCGTCCGATTTTATCAAAGTGTGAACCCGTATTCTTAGGAATACAGCTACTTGCGTAACATGGGAACGGAACGTCCTCCAGGCGTACAAGATGCATGGCATGGATGCTTAATATTATAATGGTAACGGCAGTACAATGCTAGGTACATTGTACATTAAAATGTCGTTAATCATACGTATACCCAAATGCTTTGGAAAATTTATACTTCTTTTAACAACATTCAATTATTTATTTAAGTTCTTTAATTAGTTTTATATTCTAAGTAAATATATTAATCGTAAAAGAACAAATCAGTGTCTTTGGATATAATAAAATATAATTGAAAATATATTGTAAAGGAAAGATATTTTAATAAGCATTATAGTTAATTAATTAATGGATACGACTACTTTGATCAAATCACCCATTCTTTTAAAATGGACTAATTCAGCTTTGTCCACAAACTTCTGTAATTATCTACCGCTGAAGAACATGACTGCCCTCCGCGATGACAAATTTAGTTCTAGTCAAAGCACCTGGGGCAGTGCCTTGACTTGCTGGTGCAGTAATCACAAAAGGGGACGAATCTTATTACCACTTGAAACATGGGATACCAAGGGAATTCAATGAGACAATTGGGGAAATCTAGCCGACTAAAATATTAATAGCTCCAATATAAGTAGAATAAAAGAAAAGTAGAAAGATAAATAAGAAATGCCTAAAGAATTTATTATAACGACGCAAGCAAAACACGAACAATTACACTGGTCTGCGTCAAAAATGTACCTTAGGTTTTCTATAGTGTTTCTTAATAAAATTGATCTCCTAAATCCGAATCTGTCATCCGTTTTTCTTTATCACCTCCAGTTTTTGTGATACAGGGGGTGATAATAATTTTATAGTTTATACATCTCTTATATTACATCAAATTTCAATAGTTTTTGCACTGCTCTATTCGCAGTAAATTTTGTGTACATTTTAAGTAATGATGCAAATAGGTTTATATTTTGCAGGTTAAAAATTGCTTAGCATTATAATAATAGGAATAATAATAATAGTGGTTGAGTTGAAAATCAACAGAAAATGTAAGAATAGCTCCGACAGATTTTGCTATGTTTGCGGCAAAGTGACTTTTCCAGAGCAGCAAAGTACAATCCCTCCTGTAATTAAATCTTTGTATCATGCATATTTTGGAGTAAGGCTAAGAGATCAAGATAAATTTTTGCACCACATATCTGCTGCAAGGGATGCTACATCAGTTTAAGACTCTGGAGTCAGGGCGAACAGAAGTCCCTCTCTTTTGGTGTTTCAATGGTGTGAAAAGATGGCAAGGACCACACTACGGACTGCTATTTTTGCATGACAAATCTTAAAGGTGAGCATTGTATCAAGTATTTAAGCTTTCTGTATTATACTGGCTCCTGAAAATGTCATTATTATGCAAAGACTTAGCATAAAATTAAAAACTAACATAGTTCACTTCAGCATGAACATATCCTTTACTAAACATTTATGTACTATCTGCAACTCCAAATCAATTCCTTTATGTAATATGCAATTATATTTTCCACAGAAGAATAAACATAGTGTCGCATATCCGGATGTTCCTTCTGCCATCAAACTCCTGCCCCATGGCCTAGGAATTCCTATACCTTCTTCCCCTGAACATATAGAGGTACATGAAGAGATTAATATGGAAGTTGACCAATATTATGACACATCTAAGTCTTATCACGTTTCCACACATGATATGGTCGCAAGACTATTCACTCAAGTTAAGTTAAATGACCTGACCAGGGATCTGGGGGTTTCAGAGGCGAATACATGACTTCTTGGCTCTCAACTTCGTGAAAGTAATCTTCTCGCTTAAGAAACAACATTTAGGGGGGTACAGAAATAGAGAACAAGAGTTTTAAGGCTATTTTTTACAGCATTCTTCCAGCTCTTTAGTATACTGCGCCAATATTAAAAGACTTGTTGAGGCTCTTGGAATTCCCTACAACCCATTAGAATGGAGACTGTTCATAGATTCCTCCAGTAGAAGTTTAAAAGCTGTGTTACTGAATATTGGTAACAAGATAGCTTCCGTTCCTATAGGCCATTCAATCCAACTTACTGAAAGTTATGAAAATATGAAAAAATTGCTGGATGCAATAAATTACTCTAGCTATAAGTGGAGGATATGTGGTGACTTAAAGGTAAGGTCATTTTACACTTGGCATTTCTAAGCTTTTTGATATTGACATTTTCATTTTTAATTGTTAATACTTGTATACACCTTTTGGTCAACTTACATTTTAAAGAATGCAAATCTGAAAATCATGAGTCATTTTTGAGTTATATTTTTTGTTTAAGTGTGTCCCTATAGGTTAATGCATCCTATTGGGTTAATCGGGAACTTATCCTAATTGAGAAGGTATACAACACAACTCAATAAACTCAAAATAAGATGAACATATATCCAATTAGTTCCAATACGATGATTTAATGCATCGGCATACAGGATTTTTCAGTACATATTCATATTTTTATTGTTTTAAGAAATATTACTTTGAATTTGTTTTTAGAAATATTACACTGAATTTACATACCGTGCTAAATTTTTTTCAGGTAGTGTCTCTTACGCTTGGGACGCAAACAACCTACACGAAGCATCCCTGTTTCCTATGTTTATGGGAGAGTCGTGCAGATAGAATGCACTATGAGAAGAAGGTTTGGCTTCCACGAGAAGCATTTAGAATTAGATCAAACAATGTGATAGCTGAACCTTTAGTGCCTCCTCAAAAAATACTCTTCCATCCACAGCATATAAAGCTTGGCATAATGAAAAATTATGTCAAAACTCTCAATAAAGTAAGCCAAGCTTGTGAATTTCTTCTTCAAAAATTTCCACAAATCAGTGACGCTAAGCTCCATGGGGGAATTTTTGATGGACTTCAAATCAGGAACTTGATCAGCAATTTGATGCATCAATGAAGGACATAGAAAAAAATGCCTGGAAAGCTTTCAAAGCTCTAGTTAACAATTTTCTAGGCAATAAAAGAAGCCTAGAAGAATATTTTGCCCTGGTCAATCAGCTTTTAACAAGTCTCAAACATTTGGGAGCGTGACTGTCTATAAAGATACACTTTTTACAGTCCCATCTGGATTATTTTCCTGACAACTGCTGGGATTTCAGTAAAGAACATGGGCAAAGATTCCACCAGGACATAAAAACAATGGAATCCAGGTACCAGTGTAAATGGAACGGAAACATGCGTGCTGACTACTGTTGGTGTTGGAAGCGTGATGCACCAGATGACAGGCACAAACGAAAATCGTCAAGGGCGTCTGTTCTTCGAAATTATAATTATTTTCTTTATTATGTTGCATTCTTTCATTTTTTGTTTATTAAAAGAATTATAGTTTACATACGTGTATTCTTGTTTATATGATATAACATTAATAATGCATTATTAGATAGAGAAAGTTTTTTTTTAAAAAAAATTCAGAAAAAATGAGGTAATCTCAATGAAAATGGTGTATGCTGTACTGAGAAAATCTGACCTGATTGAACAAATATACATTCATTTTTGAGCTCAGGAGGTTGAATTCATTAAGAAACCACAAAGAAATCCTTGGGAACATAAAAATTTTTTTCCATCGCAGGCCTGTGTTATTATATAATTCCGTAATCCCATTAAATAACATCTTTTAAAAATAAACTAAACAATTTTCCACTAGATTAACCTTAAAAACCTTAATCAAAAATAGAAAAAAATTTCAATTTTATGTTAATGCCAAAAGCTTCCATTTTATTGAATTTTAAAATTTCAATTTACTCAGATTCAAGTTACGTCACGTCTCAGATATTTGTTTGCAAGGATTCGAGGCTAAAGAAAGAAAGAAGGAAAGAACGAAGGAAGAACTGAATGCCTCTATGTTTAAATTGGTTCTAACTGTGGCATGCTGGTCCTATGTAAGGTCCAGGTTGGTGGTGCCCAGTGAGTTATTGCTTTCTCTTTCAATATATTAGTGCACTGGTTTACACCCTATGGAGTTTGGATTGATGTGCAGAAAGAATCTATGAGAGCCAGGATATGTTTCCCTTGCATTTGTGTCATGTTGCTGAATCCGTCTGCCGCACTTACAGTTTTCTAATGTCAAACTCTTGGATCACAAGCACCACAAGCTCTCCCCGCAGTAGATATAGCTCAGCGTGAAGATAAACGTGGGAATAACTTTGCTTTTCGCTACTGACCATCCCAAACACAATAAAGTGGACAGAGAAATTTGGTTCCTTCACTCTCGGTACATCTTCCCGGGACAAAGCAAGTCACTGGTTGTTGTGCGAGTACATTTGAGGTAGGAAAACTGAGTTGTAGCAATTGAGTCTAATTTTCTTGTGAGAATTTAAGTTGAGAATGTCTTTAATTGAAAACCGAAATTTTAAAGAGAAAGGATTCATAAATATGATGTGAATCGTAGAAAGTTTTCCCTAGAGAATTTAGAGGTCCTTAAACGTGAGTTTAATTTCACACTTAATTTGCTTGATTTTCCAATTTTCCTGCTTTTTCCAAACTTTTTCCATTTCAAGTGTAAATTTGACTGATCTATCCAAGCCTGAGAAGTTTGAATACGCTTTTATTTTATGCCTTTGATTAGCAAATTTGGATTTCTCCTAGATCTTAACTTTAATTACTGTAACATTATTTCAAAATATGTATCATTATCACGACACGACGCAAGTTAAAGATGATAATTTTATGCGAAACTATACAGGTTATATTATATATATATATATATATTTTGGGGCACAAACCACAATATTCTTTTGTTCCTTGGGACTATTAAATGATGGTTTTTTAAGCCATATCTAAAGCAGATTTCCTGGTCACTTTTTGCTTATTCTGCAACGATTCTTGTGAGCCTTTTGGCCGATCAGGGAAAAACCAGTCCATTACCTGAACTATTGTTCCTTTCCGACTTTGAAATGGAGAAGAGAACTGTCAATGCATAAATTAGTAAAATTTAACATCACGGCAATTTCACAAGATGACTGCTCGTTAGTACCATTTTGTAAATGGGGAAATTCGGAATTTGTCATTAGTTCCTCTCTATTTATATCCCTCGTATTTATACAGTTGGAGTATGATAAAAAACTGGAAATAATTAAATATAACTCCTATTTAATTTATAACTTGACTTATATACTTATGCGTATTTTTCCTCTCTATATATCTTCAAAAACTTCGCCAAGGGGCCGCTTGCTCTCCTTTTGGAAAAGAAGAGGTTCTTAAGAGTTGCGCGCACGCTAAAAATTGTCTTCTTTACATATATAATTAGCTTTCTTTTCTTTTATTTTTAAGCACCTTGGTTATTTCCTGTGTTTGTCTTTATTTCTAACACTTTTAGAATAGAAGAAAATATATAAATCCTTACAAATCCCCATTAAAATAAAACAAGCATGCAGCAACAATGGCGCCAATATCTACAAAGTGGCTCTTGTGATGTATTCCTATTTGGAGAGATAAAATAGGTGCAAATCATTTAACGTGGGGTGTTTGTCCTAAGGGCAGTAATAGGTACAGGCAGTACGAGAAAAATAAATAATTTTTCGAAAAATATAAAAAAAAACAATGAGCAAACTTTGTCAGAGCAATTGCTTGACAAAGAAGAACTTTTAAACATTCATCGGTTGTGTAGTATACAGGAAGTTAAAAATTATATAAAATTTACTCGCCGATATTTTGGAGTAGGGTTCATTGAAATTCAACTTATGACGGCAAAGTTGCCACAAATCATTTTGACGCTCCTCCTTGCCTCTGCAAGACAGTGTCTTTCCGTTAAGTGATAAAAGGAAAACCAACCTAGAATACTGGCGAACCGACTTCAAAACACCGGAATCGAGTTGTCGCTTGACGGAAGTTCTACAAGATAAAAACGACATTTACACCTCCAAACCTCATACTGGAATTAATACTCAGTATACTAACATGATCTTTATAATGTAGAGGGGATAGAAACTAGTTTGTAGAATAAATTTTTATGTTTAAATAATATTTTCTAAAATTTTTAGATGTTATGATAGCGCACGAACTTTCTTTAAAACCTAAACATATGTGTTTAAACTTAACGTCTTATAAAAAAAAAACTAGAGTCTGAAATTAATTGGGATATAGAATATATTTGCTTTATTTTTTGTGTTAGTGCTACATATATATTTTACATTATATGGAAAAAATTCGATTGTGTCTGGATAATAATTATTATTCGAGGTGCACATATTGAGTAAATAAAAATTATGCAACTAATGACATAAACTCTTTTTAAAACACCTATTCTAAATATTTATAACATTTTTTTAAAGTTAAACTGCTATGTACGGAGCTATGGAATAAAGTTACAATAACAGAGTTGATGGTTCTAGACACTGAATCGTGCAGGGCTGAGGAAAGTACAAATGCTATTATCGCATCATCACTGCTATGAATTTGATTCTATTCTAGTACAGAAAAATGAAAATAACGGAATTTTCATTTTATTTATCAAAATGATTCGCCTATTCAATTTCTGCTAAAGTAAAACAGAAAGTACTCCCCCCCTTCCTATTTTTAGTTTATTTAATTAAGCTTTCTCTTCTACATCTGATAAAATTAGTAAAAACAATATTAATACAAGTGATAACAATTAACCCTCCGATTTATTTTCATGAAAATTTGACTACGGTTACAAGTACTTTGGCAGTAAAATTCTCATCAATTCGCTCTTTCGCACAAAGACTTGGTTTAAAATTCCAAGTGCTAGATATTAAAATTTTATCTAGCACTTGAAAAGATCTATGTAAGATCTATAACTCACACTTCTTTGGAGATTTATTGCATGGGTAGAGCGAAAGTCTTAGTGAAAGAAGCTGTGATAGCATGTTTGTATACACGCAAAATTTACATAAGACTTATATATATTCTAACAAAAAACTAACACGAAATAACTATCCTTGGAATCCGTTTTAACTTCTGTTTGCCGTCATCGTATATATGCTCGTTAAATGCATTACAGGGAACGCAAAATTATTTAATTTAATATGCAATATTTGAACATCACCGTAAAATATAAACGATTAAAACATACGAATTACATTTATTTATTCCAAGCAGATCTAGTAATTAATATGCTAATTTGACTTAAGCTAAGAACAAATATGTTAAATTTATCGTTTTGGATGCATCTACTAACGACTTATTCGTTGGAAAGCATTATGTAGGTTGCTTTTTTGTTATTAAAAGCAATAATTGTAAATAATCAGAGGGTTTCTTTTACCTGAGATAAAACTGTTTAAATAGCGAAATGTACTCGCACGTATAGGTTCGAACCCGACCCATATATTAATTTCTTTAACGGGAAAAAGAGTTTGTATTATTTTATTACGTTTGCTGTCACTATCACTTTGTCTCTCTCTCTCTCTCTCTCTCTCTCTCTTTCTCTCTCTCTCTCTCTTTCTTTCTCTCTTTCTCTCTCTCTCTTACTCTCTCTCTCTCTTTCTTAGTTTGCTTGATCCTTGTTTGGGTCCCCTCTAACACTTTATCTAATTACAATATTATATTGCTCTCTAGATAAAATAAAAGAGGTATAAGCTGAAAATAAAATTGTGGATATTTTATCTACTTTTCTTTCCTCACAAATTCTACTTCTTTGATTAATACTAAAAATCTCCTAATCTAAAATTGTGGTTTCTTTACATCAAGGTCACACTTAATTGCACACTTTTGATCATAAAAACTAAGACAAATTGCGCTCCGATATAGAATATCGTCTAGTCAGATTTCTTTTCTGGGTCTAAGGACCCACTTAACCCCTCTTTTGATCATTCATACGAAAGTAGACTCATATTTACGTCTATTTCTACTTATTAACAAGCACCAGATGCACCTTTATTAGTTACCCCAGCTTTCATATCTCTCCTCTCACTGAATGCAAATCCGATAGCGTTTTTTCAAACTATTTATATCTCAATCTTACAACAAATATTCCTGTTACGTTCTCTATTTTCACTTCTTTTTCGTTTGATCTCTTCTTGCATTTTCCAATGTCGATATCCTTGTCTTTTACGTTAACAAAATTTAATTTTATTCCTATCCACCCTACATTTTTTACGAGGGCTTAAAGCAAATTTTGTAACATTTTTCTATAAAATCAATAACATTAAAAACCTGTGAAAATCTATGGAGCTCGCAATAGATCCAGTGTGAAGAAACAAACTCCATTTTGGGGGGAAATGTGAGATGATTTCTTTTGCTCCTCGATTTAGTTGTAAGGATTATGGGGTCGAATTTACAAGAAAGGTCTATTTCTCCTATTAATTCGCTATTAAATAGAAAGCACTCAGAGAGCGCATCACTACGCCACTCATCACACTCAAACAATCGTAGTTACGCGACAAAATCAAGACAAATCTTCATCAGAGACAAATCATCAGTGACTTAACAAACGACCTACCCATGATACCGCTAAATGTTAGCTATTTATTAACTGCTAAATATTCGTTACATTAGGATTCACTTATCTATGTTTAGTAGTTTGCAAATTATCAGTAAACAAAATATGTTTCCTGAATATTAAATCTCTTTTATTTCAGGCTCACAGTAGTGTCACTTCTATGATTCTAACACATTCCATTACTTTCGTGTGATTTGATAAATTAGCCCCAACAAATATATATTTTGATAACACAAAACCGGATTCTGATCAGAATTCGATCCGGATCTGCGTCAAAGTATATTTGTTGCGAAAACCTCGTAATTTGTCGTTCTCTTGGTCAAAAATTTTCCCTTTTTAGAATGTTAAAGAAAGTAAATAAATGAGAAAGAATCCGCATCTGGATCTGGCTTCGTCCAGAACCTAATCAAATTTTCCAGGCCCATGGCCAATCTTTCCACAAAATTTCATCCAATCTTTCAGTAACAATTTAATATATCTTGTAGGCGAACAGACAGCCAATAGGAGCACTAGCTTCAATTTATTTTATATACCGGCTCTTTATTGTTATTTATAACTAGATATTAGTAGTCTCTAGACCATGGACATCTCATAAAGATGCTTTAGTGATGGCTAGTCTTAATGAACGTGTTATTGAAACAGATTTCTGTAAGCGGCAGAACTTCAGCAGTTCTTCCGTTGTTGGTTTGTCTTTTGTGTGTGGTAGCAACGAAGTGGACTCTCTTGAACTAAAATATGAACAGTGATAATGGATATTACGAAAAACTCAGTCCTCATGATCCATTTTGGCTTGGCGGATTTGACCAAAAGGCATGTGAATTCACACTTATGGAATCAGAGTGCGTGCAGAAGTTGCCTGATGGTAATGCCGTATGAACTTGCAGGTGATTTTTGCTTAAAACCTTCCTCATTACGTTATATGGCATAAGTGGGAGAGTTTTGCGCCCTCCCCGTCTTAAGAACCATAAAGCGTATTTGGACAATCAATTTCTACACATTTCAATTTACACAAACCTTGCCACTTTTAATTTATATATGTGCAATTATAAATTCAGTGAACAAAAGAGGAATACCAATAATCTACAATTTTGGGAGACGCAGTCATGCGAACCTCTGTTCGAAATTGTCTTAGCGTTATAAGTTGCTCTGAAACTCAGAAATAGGGTGTAGGAGTTTCATAGAATAAAGCGCACAACGGTATACCAAATATCCGTCCGCCAATTCTTTCTACATGTGCTCAATTCTATGCAAAATTTGAAATGCCTTCCGAAAAAGATTCAATATAAACAGCCCTGATTTGCACAAAAATGCAATGAATTTATTTCTTTATTTTTCCTTTGAGCGAGGTTTTGGGATCCTTAAAAAAGAAAATTTATGGCGAATATCTTATAGTATTTTATTGTTTTCTTTGCACTTATAACAAACACAAAGAAACGGTTTTAAGAGGTATTACAAGAATATTTGTGGGCACTAGAGAAAAATTGCTGTGTACCTACAACCTAACAACCATTGTTATTAACATTTTTATCCTGTATTACAAGGTATAAAAAAACCTTAGCTTTAAATGGAAACCTAAAACCCTTATACAGTATTTGATCTTAGAATCCTAATCATAACTTAAAACTTAGACTCGTAATTATTGAATAGTGGTCTTGTTTGTAGTAACTCATTCTGTATAGATATGCTTACTCCCTTTCGGCCTTAGATTGAAGTCTTTCTTTTTGGTAGTTTTTGTCTCCCTAAACCTTTTCTTAATTATTTATTCTTACTCTTTCTACCATATTATTTAAAAGTCTACGTTTCTAGATACATATTTTTCTTCCAGGTAAGATAATTCATCTGTTGGTTCTACCAGCCTAATACTTGGACCAGCTTCAAACAAACACCCTGTTCAATGCTGGGAAATTGATCTTCTCTTAAGATATCTATCCTTACTCTCTTCTTCACTACTTTCCTAAAGAACCTGTCCTCACAATTTTCCTGGTAAAATTCTTCAGATGGATTTTCTTCTTAAGTTAATGTAAGGAAGAACAATTCTTCCCTAAATCTGGTGTCAATTTTGATAAAGTGTCCCTTACATTTTATGACCTCTTGAAACGAATGTATTTTATTCTTACTTTAATCTTCTAAAGTGAAAATTCTTTATAGAAAAATATCTTTACAATATTGTGAATCATCACTAAGAACGTGATTAGGTAAAGATCTTCAAAAGATTGTTTGCTTAACAATTCAAATATGAAGATGGCTGTGCAAACCAGGGACGAGTGAGCGTAAGCGTTATCTAACTCTACCTCAGAATTTGAATCAGACTAAGAAGCCGATCTACAGGAATGACTCTATTTAGGCGTAATAGTATCGGATGACTATATTGTTTGTTGGCTGCAATTGCCAATTAACTATAGTTTTGGTGAATACTCTACATTTACAGCCGCCTTCCTTGTTCTTCGCGTTCACTGTGTTTTCTTTTAAATTTATTTTTATATGATTTACATTTTTATTGTTCTTAATATCAAATTTAGCCACCATCACTACTATTTAGAATAACAGGTTCAGCTTTATCAAGAAAAGCTGTGCTTGACCTACGACAGCAACAGAATAAAGAAAAAGGTGACAGATATGAAAACTTTGATACAACAGTCTCCCAGACATTACCTATGCAATTCTGATCGAAGTCTTCTCAAAACATTACATAATTCACTCTACATGCATCCTAACAAAGTGTTAATGTACAGGAGTTGAATTAGGAAGATTCTGAAACAGCATTAAAGTATGTGGGGACATTCTCTCAAGCGTTTCCCTAACCGTTATTCTAATTTGCAGTGATGAAACTTATTTCACTCTATCTTGGATGGTTAAAAAAAAAACTTTAATTACTGGTCAAACACTGGCCTTGTTGAACTCCGCCTACAACCACTACACAGTCAAAACCTAACTGATTAGTGTGCCGTAGGTGATTTCGGTGTTTGATGTCCTTACTTATTTTAAGAGGACGGTGTTACTGGGATGTTAACATCAGAACTGATCGAGAATTTTACTCTAGGATGCAGGAAGAGGAACCCGTTTGGACGGTATTCTCTATTAGAACTGATCAATTGATATTATTTTACCTTTTGATAATAGATGAGTTGAATAAATTAAAAATATTTCATCCCTCAGAGAGATACGGTGGAATATCTTCATTAACTCGGACTTTGCGAAAGCACATATTGTGAGCTCGGTGTTGAGTTTATGCTGAACGTAGGTGATACTAGAGGTACTTAGCCAAAATTGAATTGAAAATATAAATCTAATTTTGTTAAAATTGTAGGTTAACTTTAACAGAGATCAGTTTTAAATGATATAACATTCCATTATTAGGCTCACTGTCTTTATAGTGTTTACGATGGCTTCAGAAAACTGGATAACTGGGCAAACGTCAACGCCCTCCTCACGATCATGATCCGGAAGATGTATGGTTGCAGCAGGATGGTACCCCATCATATACGTCTTGATTTTCAATCGGAATTATTCATGAATTCTTTACGGGCTATTTTGTCACTTTACGGATTGATTTCGGGTGTCTCCCATGTTCGCTGGGTTTATCCTTGTGTTTTTTTCCGCGAGCCACCTAAAATTAAGGGTCTACCAACACCGACCTGGAAATTTGAAAGAATTCAAGGCAGCAATAACGCAAGAATTCGCTACAATTCCGAGTGACAGCGATGCAGGTCAATGGAAAAACTATCATAGAGGCTTGAATGCTGAACTGACATTCAAGGCGCCATTTAATCGATGATTAGGTAAAACAAATAAATGGAAATTGCATATGATCTTGCTTTTTCAAATAAAATATCTCTTTCCGTAGTTTGCTTTGTTTCCCTTTTATCGCAAGTTCCAAATCAAGGACGTGTTATTGAGTGAGCGTGTAGATAAGCATATAGAGTTGAGAGAGAGAGTACTGTGTTACACGACAGTTAAACACGCCTACCAGTTTGGTTCACGTTCAAATAGCATCCTTGAATGAAAGTGTACTATAAAGTGACATTGCTGTCAGCTAGCCATAAATGATCAGATATATATTTATTTACCTATGAGTTATCTGCCTTTTGTTAGTGATTTTGATAATATGTATGATAGGGCTCTTTTTATGGTGAGTTAAAGATTAGCCAACTAAATGATGTTATAACATTTTTGCAACTAATGTTTATGCCAGTATACTTATGGGTAACTACTCAGCAACAAATATTCCATTACATATATAGACGTGGCGTTGGCGGAATTATGCACTAACCTAATGTTTTATATTGACTGTCTATTCTTTGAACATTGGCCATAATATCACTGCCTGTAGTTGTTTGTAATCTGCGATCTTACGACGGTGTTGATAATTAGAAAAATCGGCAAAATGTTTTAAAAATTCTTATGTCGATTTTTGTCTCAGTGTGGAAAGCAGGTTTTCCGTTATCGCTTCAGGAGTTTGGGAAATTTTGTGGAAATTGTGGGATCCTAATGATTCCATCTACGTGAGTAGTACCAAATTATTTTAGATGATTTGCTAGCTAATTAGACCAAGCACAAAGTTTTAGCTTCAGATTCAGATTCTTATAAGGTTATAAGTGAAGTTCGATATACTAAAACCTAAATTGTATCTGATTAGTCAGTTTTGATATTAGATTACCCTGGGTATTCACTAAAGTGCTCATTGATGCCCTATTAGATTTCCTAGCTGGTATTCTTATTTCTTATGCTTTGCCTTTACCGTCCAACTCGATCATTTAACTCAATTTTTTATGCATTAAAAAACGTAAGTTTAGTTTCAATGGCAAGATCAACGAACAAGTGTATGGCCTTGCTATGGCTAATACCTTATCTGCTTTGTTGTTAAATATATATGTACATATATATGGAATATTTTGAAACGAGGCTGATTCCATCGGTTTGGTAGACTCAAATAAAAAATTGTTTGGTACCGCTATGTAGACGATGTCCTAGGAGTTGTAGAGGAAGAATTTTTCCCTGGTGTTTTTTTTATTTACTAATTCATTGGTTCCGTCAATTAATTTACTTTAGAGAAAGAAAAAAGTACTAGCCTTCCTTTAATAGATGTTGTAATAATTACACAACCAGACAAATAATTTATCCTATGACTATTTTTTTTCAGGTCACTCTAAAAATATTAAAACATCAGTGCTTTCTTCCATGTATCTTATTAAGGCACTCAGAATATGTAACCCTGATTATAAAGACCAAGAATTTTTAAAAATTGAAGAGATTGTCTCAAATTTCTGTTACCGAAAAATCTTTTTGGAAAACTGAATAAATAAACATAAAAAAACAGCCTTTAACAGCAATTAAGGAAAAAAGAACCTTTACAAAACATATTACTTTTACCTTACTATGATAATTTCTTGTATGTATTACCAATGTTAAAAAACTTAATATATATGTAATTTTTAAATACAATTATACATTAAAGCTAAAATCAATATTGTTAGGAATAACGATTTTATTGTTGCTACTCTAGTTTCATAATTTCTCAAATCTTTTGAAAGTTATTATTTGCGAAGGGTTCCATTCGTATAAACTCCACAAGATAAGTTTCCAGAAAATCTCATCTTCAAACTAACATTGCTTTCAATTTATTCTAATGTTTGTTCCTATAGTAACTATTGGTGTGAATAGTCACACTTGTATTTTGGTCCACATTGTTTGCGGGTGGTTGCTACGTCGAGTTTCAATCCCACGAAACTGCTAGATGGCTCTCTATGGTTAAGGGAAACAAACAATGAATACTTTGCTTTGATTATCCAGTTTTCTGAAGCCATCGTAAACACTATAAAGACAGTGAGCCTAATAATGGAATGTTATATCATTAAAACTGATCTCTGTTAAAGTTAACCTACAATTTTAACAAAATTAGATTTATATTTTAAATTCAATTTTGGCTAAGCACCTCTAGTATCACCTACGTTCAGCATAAACTCAACACCGAGCTCACAATATGTGCTTTCGCAAAGTCCGAGTAAATGAAGATATTCCACCGTATCTCTCTGAGGGATGAAATATTTTTAATTTATTCAACTCATCTATTATCAAAAGGTAAAATAATATCAATTGATCAGTTCTAATAGAGAATACCTTCCAAACGGGTTCCTCTTCCTTCATCCTAGAGTAACCAAGAAGTATTTTTAAATTCTACCGAAAGGAAATTATGCGAAAGCATAACAGCTACAAAGGTGGTATTGTATAAAGATGCCATTTGACCAATTGAAAAAATATAAATATATGCTATAACAAGAAGAGGTAAGAAGAAGAGAGCAGAAAAGAACAAAAATTATATGCTTACAAATACTAAACTCGGTCAAGTAATTCCAAAAAACTCTTGCAGAGAATAAAATTAATATAAGGGAATTTAGTAGTCTTTTATGCCCCCCCTAAAACAGGTAGAAATATCAAAATCTGATATATGTATTAGCTGAAATCTGATATATTGCGAGGATTTTATGAATATTCCCCCAGTCCCAAATGTATCTTTTTCAATTTTGTTAATCCAAAATATATCTCAGAAAATCAATATATCGTTTATTACAAACGGAAGATGTTATTAATGGATTTCTCCCCCTAAAAGGAATATCTAATCTCAAAATATGATAGATATTACTTTATACAATTTTTTTACAAAATTGTCAATGAAAACAAGTAAATAAAATAATAAAGACCGTTTAAGAACTATAGTGCTAAATTTTCTAAAAGGAATTACATAAAGAAACGAAGATAAGGAGAAAAGATTTTTGAAATTTTATAAGAAAACTAGATTTTGCAAACAAAATTAAAGGCGCAGACCTGAAAGAGAAATAAAAAAATATCCTCTCAAAGTTACATTCTTTAAAAAAGAATGGTGAAGGAATCTTGAATAGTCTGCGAAGATATAAAATTGGCTAATTTTTTCGGCGCCATATTACATTAACTTTGGCTTCACGTGCTACTTTACGAGTTTTTCATATATATATATATATATATATATGATGAAAATTAATGCAATATCGCAAGAAAAGATGAGGATTTAAACCTCATTCTCCGAAGACAATTTAATTCAGAACAGTTTCGGTGTATCTCACACCCTTTTTCAACTGACACTGGATAGAAAATATGAAAAAAGTGCATACATACATAACACAGGGTCAGGTCGTAAAAGATCCCCTCTTTTTACCCCAATCATCTACTTGAGGCTAATCAGGGGGGAGAAGGTTAGGCCTAAACATATTGAAGGGCTGACATTTCACTATTTTGTTTATTTGCTTTCGTATTACAGGATTAAAAGAAAATTGACCCTCAGATAGATTTAAATTAGGAACTGACGATATCAAGCTCGATTCTACGATTCTTCTCTTAACATAGTTAGCCGATTTAAATACCATTTTACTTCTATTGAAATCGATCGAATGATTCAGAGTGGACAGCCAAAGCAGTGGAATATTTTGCCATGTTAGAGACTGGCTTTACACAACATATTACTTTTATCTTACCAAGATAATTTCTACGAATGTTAAAACAACTTGATATATACTGTATATGATATTTAAATACAATTATACATTACTTAATATGTTAATAAAGCACAACCAAGGAACGATAATAATGTAACATATAATATAACTTGTTCGGATTGTAATTTATTCTTTGTTGAATTAATCAACATCAAAATGCAGTGTCTAAGGGATATACAAATAATACCTTGGTCGTCCACAGGCTTAAGATAAGACACCAGATTAACTGTTCAATAGCAGATACCATAATGCATATAAATGATGTTATTAGCAGACATATCTTTGAATTATTCCTAATCTCCAACACAAATGAGAGAAATGTCTATATTAGCCCAGGTCTGTTTTCTTTATATCCAGTCGTATCTTTCTTCCTCAAATTTAATTTATCAAAAAATCTGACCATTTAATTTTATAGGGAAACATTGCTTTGTATAAATACATTGTCTCTCTACGTGATAAACCATTGCGAGTTTGGAAATGTTATTAAGATAACGAAAGTACTAGCTCCAATAAATCTTTCCTTTTCCCTACGTGGTATAACCAAATATTTATACTTATTCACGTGTTACGAGGGGTGGTCAATAAGTTTTGCGAATCGGTAAGGCAAAACAGAGGAAAAGGAATGGCTGTTTGTGGGGATGTTAGGACAAGTTATGACAAGTCAGGACCTGCAGCCGCACGCTCCTGCCTCGTTTATTTAAGAAGCAGTAGCTGATCGCAGATCGTCAGTCACAAATTTTTCAACAATGGAGAATGTTGAACACCGCGCAGTGAACAAATTATTGACTAATGAAGGCAAGAATGCAAAATAGATCCATGAACGCATGGTTGCAGTGTACACCAACCCTGCCCCTTCCTATGCAACCATTGCTCGCTGCAATAGGGAGTTCTGCCATGGTCGTGAGTCCCTTGAAGATGACCCCCGTCCAGGACGCCCGTCAGACGTGACCAAGGAGGAGAATGTGGCCCGTTTTGAGAGGATGATCCTCGAAAATCGACGAATGAAGGTCGAAGAAATAGAAAGAGAACTTGGAATACCACATGGAAGTGTTATGAACATCATCCACGACAATTTGGCCATGACCAAGGTCTCTGCCCGTTGGGTCCCTAGAAACCTCACGAAACCTCACGCCCCATGATTGACTTCACGTCATCAAAGATCGGAGGAGCTGCTGCTCCTGTACAACCAAAACCCGGTGAGATTCGAGTCACGCATAGTGACAGGTGATGAAACGTGGGCCCATCACTGGGATCCACTAGCGACTACTTTTTATTTAGCTAGCTCAAGGCTGCACTGCGTGGATGCCGGTTTGGGAACGATGAAGATGTCCAGCTCACCATCCAGGAGTGGATTGAACATCAGTCGGAAGATTTCTGGTTGTCGGGAATTCTAAGCCTCAAGGACAAGTGGTGCAAGGGCATTGAAGGCGAAGGTAGTTATATTGACAAATATTAAAACACTTTTCCTCATATCTCGTTTATTTATATCCGAATTGCAAAACTTATTGACTGCCCCTTGTATCTCTCGTGATTTTTACCCATATATGTGTTTATAGATTATATATATATATATATATATATATATATATATATATGTGTGTGTGCAATTGTGTACATACATGTGCAAGTATCACCACCATTACTAATGTCCCGTTTCTTTGCTCTGCTGGGCAAGATTGCTATAAAAGACTTCGAAATATACACCATCTAGCAAATCTCTTCCTGACATCTTCTGTAGGGCTCTCTTTGGGATACTTTAGAATACATTATATCTATATTTTGTCTTATTTACTAGCTCGGTACCCTGACTTTATCCCATAAGGCCGTTTTTTATGCCTATATATACACCCTCGATCAAAAGAAGAGGGTAATTTTCCTTCATTATTATATTTTCAAAAATTTGACGAGTAAGTAAATGATAGGTACAGGAAATTATTAATTCAATTATTCATGAATATTTCATGTCATACAATCAAATATTTGAGTATTAATACGAACTAAAAATAATATTGAGACGACTAAAATTAATATTCCTACTAAAAATAATATTGAGAAGAAAAAAGTAAGAGAACATTTTTTTTCAGGAAAATTCTTGCGATATTTTTTAAAAATTGTACATCCACCATTGTTGTCGTACTTTAGAGAGATGCCACCACGCGGGAAAGTGACTCCTGTGTTCCGTCAAGAATGGTTCGCTTTAAGATATCAGTGAGGAGAGATTCTGCAATTTAAATAGAGGTAGGGGTGTTCAAGAAGTTGTTTTCGCGCTTTCTGAAGTTATACAATTAAAAAACCCCTGATAACTCTCCATAAAATATCAATTGACACACCTCTTAACCTTGAAAGGAGATGGACCTATTAGGTACTACTCTATAAAGAATCATTTAGACACTGCACCAGGAACTTCTCAGAAAATTAAGGCCAATAGTTGCGTAGAATTGAGCCTTTACACAGTTTCCCCTCACATAAATGCATCTGTTTTAAAATCTCTTCTTAAGCACCAAACCAATCATCAATAAGCCTTGAAAGTAATTTAATTTAGTTCGATTTGATGGCAAACACTTTGTTTGACGCGATGCAAGTAAGAGAATTAACTTCAAATCAGTTACAAGGTCTGACAACCAAGGAGGAGGCTAATTCCTAGTATGGATATGTTCTCGTCTGAAGGCGCGGTCCGCTAGTGCGAATAAATGGAGCGGTATTTGCAAATGTTTAACAAAACCTCGTACAACAATTTGTATGTCAAGTATGAGCTCTCTGACCTTCCCTTGCCCTTCTGGATGCGTGGAAATGAGGTGACAAGCAGGCTTGGAGAAATTATATACGAGTGCTTATTCTACCTTTGGCCAATTTCAGTCAAAGGCTATGTGGTTCTGAGAAACAAACAGTGGAAACAAAAATAATATTTACTACTATAAAAACAATAAAATTTAACAACGAAGCAGACACTATGGAAAATACACCAGACTAATTGGAAAGCAAAATTGATTTAAATTGATGCTTCAGCACGCGCCGCGAGCATGCAACAACGACTGACCGAAAGAAAACGGGATGATGGGATCATGGGTGAATCTTAAAGGTCGAATAGCGTCGCGCCTATTCGAAGTTGATAGAGAAAAAACGTAATTGTCTTACAATTTCGGGGTAAGCCTCGAGGCAGTATTCTCACCAAAAGGAGCTGAGCTGGTTATTGCAGAAGAACGAGTCTTCACGTTGCTCGACTCTCCTTAATTCTGAATAAATGTTTCTTGTCTGCGAGCCCTTGGGGTGCGGGAGTCGCTTGGAAATTTGCGCCTCTTGTTCTTGGCTAATTATGGTGAATACTGGAAAAGACTGATTTTCTCATGCCCGTGCTGGAAATTATATACGGGGTCGCCGAAAGCGATTTCGCTAGCCGACGGAACCGGGTCACAATCCATCTGAAGGGTCGCGGTGGACATGAACTTTGCACCCTCTCGCTGAACTAGTATGGATATGTTCTCGTCTGAAGGCGTGGTCCGCTAGTGCGAATAAATGGAGCGGTATTTTCAAATGTTTAACAAAACCTCGTAAAACAATTTGTATGTCAAGTATGAGCTCTCTGACTTTCCCTTGCCCTTCTGGATGCGTGGAAATGAGGTGACAAGCAGGCGTGGAGAAATTATATACGAGTGCTTATTCTACCTTTGGCCAATTTCAGTCAAATGGCTATGTGGTTCTGAGAAACAAACAGTGGAAACAAAAATAATATTAACTACTATAAAAACAATAAAATTTAACAACGAAGCAGACACTATGGAAAATACACCAGACTAATTGGAAAGCAAAATTGATTTAAATTGATGCTTCAGCACGCGCCGCGAGCATGCAACAACGACTGACCGAAAGAAAACGGGATGATGGGATCATGGGTGAATCTTAAAGGTCGAATAGCGTCGCGCCTATTCGAAGTTGATAGAGAAAAAACGTAATTGTCTTACAATTTCGGGGTGAGCCTCGAGGCAGTATTCTCACCAGAAGGAGCTGAGCTGGTTATTGCAGAAGAACGAGTCTTCACGTTGCTCGACTCTCCTTAATTCTGAATAAATGTTTCTTGTCTGCGAGCCCTTGGGGTGCGGGAGTCGCTTGGGAATTTGCGCCTCTTGTTCTTGGCTAATTATGGTGAATACTGGAAAAGACTGATTTTCTCATGCCCGTGCTGGAAATTATATACGGGGTCGCCGAAAGCGATTTCGCTGGCCGACGGAACCGGGTCACAATCCATCTGAAGGGTCGCGGTGGACGTAAACTTTGCACCCTCTCGCTTAACTAGTATGGATATGTTCTCGTCTGAAGGCGTGGTCCGCTAGTGCGAATAAATGGAGCGGTATTTGCAAATGTTTAACAAAACCTCGTACAACAATTTGTATGTCAAGTATGAGCTCTCTGACCTTCCCTTGCCCTTCTGGATGCGTGGAAATGAGGTGACAAGCAGGCGTGGAGAAATTATATACGAGTGCTTATTCTACCTTTGGCCAATTTCAGTCAAATGGCTATGTGGTTCTGAGAAACAAACAGTGGAAACAAAAATAATATTTACTACTATAAAAACAATAAAATTTAACAACGAAGCAGACACTATGGAAAATACACCAGACTAATTGGAAAGCAAAATTGATTTAAATTGATGCTTCAGCACGCGCCGCGAGCATGCAACAACGACTGACCGAAAGAAAACGGGATGATGGGATCATGGGTGAATCTTAAAGGTCAAATAGCGTCGCGCCTATTCGAAGTTGATAGAGAAAAAACGTAATTGTCTTACAATTTCGGGGTGAGCCTCGAGGCAGTATTCTCACCAGAAGGAGCTGAGCTGGTTATTGCAGAAGAACGAGTTTTCACGTTGCTCGACTCTCCTTAATTCTGAATAAATGTTTCTTGTCTGCGAGCCCTTGGGGTGCGGGAGTCGCTTGGGAATTTGCGCCTCTTGTTCTTGGCTAATTATGGTGAATACTGGAAAAGACTGATTTTCTCATGCCCGTGCTGGAAATTATATACGGGGTCGCCGAAAGCGATTTCGCTGGCCGACGGAACCGGGTCACAATCCATCTGAAGGGTCGCGGTGGGCGTGAACTTTGCACCCTCTCGCTGAACTAGTATGGATATGTTCTCGTCTGAAGGCGTGGTCCGCTAGTGCGAATAAATGGAGCAGAATTTGCAAATGTTTAACAAAACCTTGTACAACAATTTGTATGTCAAGTATGAGCTCTCTGACCTTCCCTTGCC
Organism: Ceratothoa steindachneri; assembly: GCA_963969495.1. NCBI lineage: Eukaryota > Metazoa > Arthropoda > Malacostraca > Isopoda > Cymothoidae > Ceratothoa > Ceratothoa steindachneri. The sequence goes on along the minus strand of OZ018330.1, from coordinate 114,471,971 downwards.
CTTCTGGATGCGTGGAAATGAGGTGACAAGCAGGCGTGGAGAAATTATATACGAGTGCTTATTCTACCTTTGGCCAATTTCAGTCAAATGGCTATGTGGTTCTGAGAAACAAACAGTGGAAACAAAAATAATATTTACTACTATAAAAACAATAAAATTTAACAACGAAGCAGACACTATGGAAAATACACCAGACTAATTGGAAAGCAAAATTGATTTAAATTGATGCTTCAGCACGCGCCGCGAGCATGCAACAACGACTGACCGAAAGAAAACGGGATGATGGGATCATGGGTGAATCTTAAAGGTCGAATAGCGTCGCGCCTATTCGAAGTTGATAGAGAAAAAACGTAATTGTCTTACAATTTCGGGGTGAGCCTCGAGGCAGTATTCTCACCAGAAGGAGCTGAGCTGGTTATTGCAGAAGAACGAGTCTTCACGTTGCTCGACTCTCCTTAATTCTGAATAAATGTTTCTTGTCTGCGAGCCCTTGGGGTGCGGGAGTCGCTTGGGAATTTGCGCCTCTTGTTCTTGGCTAATTATGGTGAATACTGGAAAAGACTGATTTTCTCATGCCCGTGCTGGAAATTATATACGGGGTCGCCGAAAGCGATTTCGCTGGCCGACGGAACCGGGTCACAATCCATCTGAAGGGTCGCGGTGGACGTGAACTTTGCACCCTCTCGCTGAACTAGTATGGATATGTTCTCGTCTGAAGGCGTGGTCCGCTAGTGCGAATAAATGGAGCGGTATTTGCAAATGTTTAACAAAACCTCGTACAACAATTTGTATGTCAAGTATGAGCTCTCTGACCTTCCCTTGCCCTTCTGGATGCGTGGAAATGAGGTGACAAGCAGGCGTGGAGAAATTATATACGAGTGCTTATTCTACCTTTGGCCAATTTCAGTCAAATGGCTATGTGGTTCTGAGAAACAAACAGTGGAAACAAAAATAATATTTACTACTATAAAAACAATAAAATTTAACAACGAAGCAGACACTATGGAAAATACACCAGACTAATTGGAAAGCAAAATTGATTTAAATTGATGCTTCAGCACGCGCCGCGAGCATGCAACAACGACTGACCGAAAGAAAACGGGATGATGGGATCATGGGTGAATCTTAAAGGTCAAATAGCGTCGCGCCTATTCGAAGTTGATAGAGAAAAAACGTAATTGTCTTACAATTTCGGGGTGAGCCTCGAGGCAGTATTCTCACCAGAAGGAGCTGAGCTGGTTATTGCAGAAGAACGAGTTTTCACGTTGCTCGACTCTCCTTAATTCTGAATAAATGTTTCTTGTCTGCGAGCCCTTGGGGTGCGGGAGTCGCTTGGGAATTTGCGCCTCTTGTTCTTGGCTAATTATGGTGAATACTGGAAAAGACTGATTTTCTCATGCCCGTGCTGGAAATTATATACGGGGTCGCCGAAAGCGATTTCGCTGGCCGACGGAACCGGGTCACAATCCATCTGAAGGGTCGCGGTGGGCGTGAACTTTGCACCCTCTCGCTGAACTAGTATGGATATGTTCTCGTCTGAAGGCGTGGTCCGCTAGTGCGAATAAATGGAGCAGAATTTGCAAATGTTTAACAAAACCTTGTACAACAATTTGTATGTCAAGTATGAGCTCTCTGACCTTCCCTTGCCCTTCTGGATGCGTGGAAATGAGGTGACAAGCAGGCGTGGAGAAATTATATACGAGTGCTTATTCTACCTTTGGCCAATTTCAGTCAAATGGCTATGTGGTTCTGAGAAACAAACAGTGGAAACAAAAATAATATTTACTACTATAAAAACAATAAAATTTAACAACGAAGCAGACACTATGGAAAATACACCAGACTAATTGGAAAGCAAAATTGATTTAAATTGATGCTTCAGCACGCGCCGCGAGCATGCAACAACGACTGACCGAAAGAAAACGGGATGATGGGATCATGGGTGAATCTTAAAGGTCGAATAGCGTCGCGCCTATTCGAAGTTGATAGAGAAAAAACGTAATTGTCTTACAATTTCGGGGTGAGCCTCGAGGCAGTATTCTCACCAGAAGGAGCTGAGCTGGTTATTGCAGAAGAACGAGTCTTCACGTTGCTCGACTCTCCTTAATTCTGAATAAATGTTTCTTGTCTGCGAGCCCTTGGGGTGCGGGAGTCGCTTGGGAATTTGCGCCTCTTGTTCTTGGCTAATTATGGTGAATACTGGAAAAGACTGATTTTCTCATGCCCGTGCTGGAAATTATATACGGGGTCGCCGAAAGCGATTTCGCTGGCCGACGGAACCGGGTCACAATCCATCTGAAGGGTCGCGGTGGACGTGAACTTTGCACCCTCTCGCTGAACTAGTATGGATATGTTCTCGTCTGAAGGCGTGGTCCGCTAGTGCGAATAAATGGAGCGGTATTTGCAAATGTTTAACAAAACCTCGTACAACAATTTGTATGTCAAGTATGAGCTCTCTGACCTTCCCTTGCCCTTCTGGATGCGTGGAAATGAGGTGACAAGCAGGCGTGGAGAAATTATATACGAGTGCTTATTCTACCTTTGGCCAATTTCAGTCAAATGGCTATGTGGTTCTGAGAAACAAACAGTGGAAACAAAAATAATATTTACTACTATAAAAACAATAAAATTTAACAACGAAGCAGACACTATGGAAAATACACCAGACTAATTGGAAAGCAAAATTGATTTAAATTGATGCTTCAGCACGCGCCGCGAGCATGCAACAACGACTGACCGAAAGAAAACGGGATGATGGGATCATGGGTGAATCTTAAAGGTCAAATAGCGTCGCGCCTATTCGAAGTTGATAGAGAAAAAACGTAATTGTCTTACAATTTCGGGGTGAGCCTCGAGGCAGTATTCTCACCAGAAGGAGCTGAGCTGGTTATTGCAGAAGAACGAGTTTTCACGTTGCTCGACTCTCCTTAATTCTGAATAAATGTTTCTTGTCTGCGAGCCCTTGGGGTGCGGGAGTCGCTTGGGAATTTGCGCCTCTTGTTCTTGGCTAATTATGGTGAATACTGGAAAAGACTGATTTTCTCATGCCCGTGCTGGAAATTATATACGGGGTCGCCGAAAGCGATTTCGCTGGCCGACGGAACCGGGTCACAATCCATCTGAAGGGTCGCGGTGGGCGTGAACTTTGCACCCTCTCGCTGAACTAGTATGGATATGTTCTCGTCTGAAGGCGTGGTCCGCTAGTGCGAATAAATGGAGCAGAATTTGCAAATGTTTAACAAAACCTTGTACAACAATTTGTATGTCAAGTATGAGCTCTCTGACCTTCCCTTGCCCTTCTGGATGCGTGGAAATGAGGTGACAAGCAGGCGTGGAGAAATTATATACGAGTGCTTATTCTACCTTTGGCCAATTTCAGTCAAATGGCTATGTGGTTCTGAGAAACAAACAGTGGAAACAAAAATAATATTTACTACTATAAAAACAATAAAATTTAACAACGAAGCAGACACTATGGAAAATACACCAGACTAATTGGAAAGCAAAATTGATTTAAATTGATGCTTCAGCACGCGCCGCGAGCATGCAACAACGACTGACCGAAAGAAAACGGGATGATGGGATCATGGGTGAATCTTAAAGGTCGAATAGCGTCGCGCCTATTCGAAGTTGATAGAGAAAAAACGTAATTGTCTTACAATTTCGGGGTGAGCCTCGAGGCAGTATTCTCACCAGAAGGAGCTGAGCTGGTTATTGCAGAAGAACGAGTCTTCACGTTGCTCGACTCTCCTTAATTCTGAATAAATGTTTCTTGTCTGCGAGCCCTTGGGGTGCGGGAGTCGCTTGGGAATTTGCGCCTCTTGTTCTTGGCTAATTATGGTGAATACTGGAAAAGACTGATTTTCTCATGCCCGTGCTGGAAATTATATACGGGGTCGCCGAAAGCGATTTCGCTGGCCGACGGAACCGGGTCACAATCCATCTGAAGGGTCGCGGTGGACGTGAACTTTGCACCCTCTCGCTGAACTAGTATGGATATGTTCTCGTCTGAAGGCGTGGTCCGCTAGTGCGAATAAATGGAGCGGTATTTGCAAATGTTTAACAAAACCTCGTACAACAATTTGTATGTCAACTATGAGCTCTCTGACCTTCCCTTGCCCTTCTGGATGCGTGGAAATGAGGTGACAAGCAGGCGTGGAGAAATTATATACGAGTGCTTATTCTACCTTTGGCCAATTTCAGTCAAATGGCTATGTGGTTCTCAGAAACAAACAGTGGAAACAAAAATAATATTTACTACTATAAAAACAATAAAATTTAACAACGAAGCAGAAACTATGGAAAATACACCAGACTAATTGGAAAGCAAAATTGATTTAAATTGATGCTTCAGCACGCGCCGCGAGCATGCAACAACGACTGACCGAAAGAAAACGGGATGATGGGATCATGGGTGAATCTTAAAGGTCAAATAGCGTCGCGCCTATTCGAAGTTGTTAGAGAAAAAACGTAATTGTCTTACAATTTCGGGGTGAGCCTCGAGGCAGTATTCTCACCAGAAGGAGCTGAGCTGGTTATTGCAGAAGAACGAGTCTTCACGTTGCTCGACTCTCCTTAATTCTGAATAAATGTTTCTTGTCTGCGAGCCCTTGGGGTGCGGGAGTCGCTTGGGAATTTGCGCCTCTTGTTCTTGGCTAATTATGGTAAATACTGGAAAAGACTGATTTTCTCATGCCCGTGCTGGAAATTATATACGGGGTCGCCGAAAGCGATTTCGCTGGCCGACGGAACCGGGTCACAATCCATCTGAAGGGTCGCGGTGGACGGGAACTTTGCACCCTCTCGCTGAACTAGTATGGATATGTTCTCGTCTGAAGGCGTGGTCCGCTAGTGCGAATAAATGGAGCGGTATTTGCAAATGTTTAACAAAACCTCGTACAACAATTTGTATGTCAAGTATGAGCTCTCTGACCTTCCCTTGCCCTTCTGGATGCGTGGAAATGAGGTGACAAGCAGGCGTGGAGAAATTATATACGAGTGCTTATTCTACCTTTGGCCAATTTCAGTCAAATGGCTATGTGGTTCTCAGAAACAAACAGTGGAAACAAAGATAATATTTACTACTATAAAAACAATAAAATTTAACAACGAAGCAGACACTATGGAAAATACACCAGACTAATTGGAAAGCAAAATTGATTTAAATTGATGCTTCAGCACGCGCCGCGAGCATGCAACAACGACTGACCGAAAGAAAACGGGATGATGGGATCATGGGTGAATCTTAAAGGTCAAATAGCGTCGCGCCTATTCGAAGTTGATAGAGAAAAAACGTAATTGTCTTACAATTTCGGGGTGAGCCTCGAGGCAGTATTCTCACCAGAAGGAGCTGAGCTGGTTATTGCAGAAGAACGAGTTTTCACGTTGCTCGACTCTCCTTAATTCTGAATAAATTTTTCTTGTCTGCGAGCCCTTGGGGTGCGGGAGTCGCTTGGGAATTTGCGCCTCTTTTTCTTGGCTAATTATGGTGAATACTGGAAAAGACTGATTTTCTCATGCCCGTGCTGGAAATTATATACGGGGTCGCCGAAAGCGATTTCGCTGGCCGACGGAACCGGGTCACAATCCATCTGAAGGGTCGCGGTGGACGTGAACTTTGCACCCTCTCGCTGAACTAGTATGGATATGTTCTCGTCTGAAGGCGTGGTCCGCTAGTGCGAATAAATGGAGCAGAATTTGCAAATGTTTAACAAAACCTCGTACAACAATTTGTATGTCAACTATGAGCTCTCTGACCTTCCCTTGCCCTTCTGGATGCGTGGAAATGAGGTGACAAGCAGGCGTGGAGAAATTATATACGAGTGCTTATTCTACCTTTGGCCAATTTCAGTCAAATGGCTATGTGGTTCTCAGAAACAAACAGTGGAAACAAAAATAATATTTACTACTATAAAAACAATAAAATTTAACAACGAAGCAGAAACTATGGAAAATACACCAGACTAATTGGAAAGCAAAATTGATTTAAATTGATGCTTCAGCACGCGCCGCGAGCATGCAACAACGACTGACCGAAAGAAAACATGATGATGGGATCATGGGTGAATCTTAAAGGTCAAATAGCGTCGCGCCTATTCGAAGTTGATAGAGAAAAAACGTAATTGTCTTACAATTTCGGGGTGAGCCTCGAGGCAGTATTCTCACCAGAAGGAGCTGAGCTGGTTATTGCAGAAGAATGAGTCTTCACGTTGCTCGACTCTCCTTAATTCTGAATAAATGTTTCTTGTCTGCGAGCCCTTGGGGTGCGGGAGTCGCTTGGGAATTTGCGCCTCTTGTTCTTGGCTAATTATGGTAAATACTGGAAAAGACTGATTTTCTCATGCCCGTGCTGGAAATTATATACGGGGTCGCCGAAAGCGATTTCGCTGGCCGACGGAACCGGGTCACAATCCATCTGAAGGGTCGCGGTGGACGTGAACTTTGCACCCTCTCGCTGAACTAGTATGGATATGTTCTCGTCTGAAGGCGTGGTCCGCTAGTGCGAATAAATGGAGCGGTATTTGCAAATGTTTAACAAAACCTCGTACAACAATTTGTATGTCAAGTATGAGCTCTCTGACCTTCCCTTGCCCTTCTGGATGCGTGGAAATGAGGTGACAAGCAGGCGTGGAGAAATTATATACGAGTGCCTATTCTACCTTTGGCCAATTTCGGTCAAATGGCTATGTGGTTCTCAGAAACAAACAGTGGAAACAGAAATAATATTTACTACTATAAAAACAATAAAATTTAACAACGAAGCAGACACTATGGAAAATACACCAGACTAATTGGAAAGCAAAATTGATTTAAATTGATGCTTCAGCACGCGCCGCGAGCATGCAACAACGACTGACCGAAAGAAAACGGGATGATGGGATCATGGGTGAATCTTAAAGGTCAAATAGCGTCGCGCCTATTCGAAGTTGATAGAGAAAAAACGTAATTGTCTTACAATTTCGGGGTGAGCCTCGAGGCAGTATTCTCACCAGAAGGAGCTGAGCTGGTTATTGCAGAAGAACGAGTTTTCACGTTGCTCGACTCTCCTTAATTCTGAATAAATGTTTCTTGTCTGCGAGCCCTTGGGGTGCGGGAGTCGCTTGGGAATTTGCGCCTCTTGTTCTTGGCTAATTATGGTGAATACTGGAAAAGACTGATTTTCTCATGCCCGTGCTGGAAATTATATACGGGGTCGCCGAAAGCGATTTCGCTGGCCGACGGAACCGGGTCACAATCCATCTGAAGGGTCGCGGTGGACGTGAACTTTGCACCCTCTCGCTGAACTAGTATGGATATGTTCTCGTCTGAAGGCGTGGTCCGCTAGTGCAAATAAATGGAGCAGAATTTGCAAATGTTTAACAAAACCTCGTACAACAATTTGTATGTCAAGTATGAGCTCTCTGACCTTCCCTTGCCCTTCTGGATGCGTGGAAATGAGGTGACAAGCAGGCGTGGAGAAATTATATACGAGTGCTTATTCTACCTTTGGCCAATTTCAGTCAAATGGCTATGTGGTTCTGAGAAACAAACAGTGGAAACAAAAATAATATTTACTACTATAAAAACAATAAAATTTAACAACGAAGCAGACACTATGGAAAATACACCAGACTAATTGGAAAGCAAAATTGATTTAAATTGATGCTTCAGCACGCGCCGCGAGCATGCAACAACGACTGACCGAAAGAAAACGGGATGATGGGATCATGGGTGAATCTTAAAGGTCGAATAGCGTCGCGCCTATTCGAAGTTGATAGAGAAAAAACGTAATTGTCTTACAATTTCGGGGTGAGCCTCGAGGCAGTATTCTCACCAGAAGGAGCTGAGCTGGTTATTGCAGAAGAACGAGTCTTCACGTTGCTCGACTCTCCTTAATTCTGAATAAATGTTTCTTGTCTGCGAGCCCTTGGGGTGCGGGAGTCGCTTGGGAATTTGCGCCTCTTGTTCTTGGCTAATTATGGTGAATACTGGAAAAGACTGATTTTCTCATGCCCGTGCTGGAAATTATATACGGGGTCGCCGAAAGCGATTTCGCTGGCCGACGGAACCGGGTCACAATCCATCTGAAGGGTCGCGGTGGACGTGAACTTTGCACCCTCTCGCTGAACTAGTATGGATATGTTCTCGTCTGAAGGCGTGGTCCGCTAGTGCGAATAAATGGAGCGGTATTTGCAAATGTTTAACAAAACCTCGTACAACAATTTGTATGTCAAGTATGAGCTCTCTGACCTTCCCTTGCCCTTCTGGATGCGTGGAAATGAGGTGACAAGCAGGCGTGGAGAAATTATATACGAGTGCTTATTCTACCTTTGGCCAATTTCAGTCAAATGGCTATGTGGTTCTCAGAAACAAACAGTGGAAACAAAAATAATATTTACTACTATAAAAACAATAAAATTTAACAACGAAGCAGACACTATGGAAAATACATTAGACTAATTGGAAAGCAAAATTGATTTAAATTGATGCTTCAGCACGCGCCGCGAGCATGCAACAACGACTGACCGAAAGAAAACGGGATGATGGGATCATGGGTGAATCTTAAAGGTCGAATAGCGTCGCGCCTATTCGAAGTTGATAGAGAAAAAACGTAATTGTCTTACAATTTCGGGGTGAGCCTCGAGGCAGTATTCTCACCAGAAGGAGCTGAGCTGGTTATTGCAGAAGAATGAGTCTTCACGTTGCTCGACTCTCCTTAATTCTGAATAAATGTTTCTTGTCTGCGAGCCCTTGGGGTGCGGGAGTCGCTTGGGAATTTGCGCCTCTTGTTCTTGGCTAATTATGGTGAATACTGGAAAAGACTGATTTTCTCATGCCCGTGCTAGAAATTATATACGGGGTCGCCGAAAGCGATTTCGCTGGCCGACGGAACCGGGTCACAATCCATCTGAAGGGTCGCGGTGGACGTGAACTTTGCACCCTCTCGCTGAACTAGTATGGATATGTTCTCGTCTGAAGGCGTGGTCCGCTAGTGCGAATTAATGGAGCGGTATTTGCAAATGTTTAACAAAACCTCGTACAACAATTTGTATGTCAAGTATGAGCTCTCTGACCTTCCCTTGCCCTTATGGATGCGTGGAAATGAGGTGACAAGCAGGCGTGGAGAAATTATATACGAGTGCTTATTCTACCTTTGGCCAATTTCAGTCAAATGGCTATGTGGTTCTCAGAAACAAACAGTGGAAACAAAAATAATATTTACTACTATAAAAACAATAAAATTTAACAACGGAGCAGAAACTATGGAAAATACACCAGACTAATTGGAAAGCAAAATTGATTTAAATTGATGCTTCAGCACGCGCCGCGAGCATGCAACAACGACTGACCGAAAGAAAACGGGATGATGGGATCATGGGTGAATCTTAAAGGTCAAATAGCGTCGCGCCTATTCGAAGTTGATAGAGAAAAAACGTAATTGTCTTACAATTTCTAGGTGAGCCTCGAGGCAGTATTCTCACCAGAAGGAGCTGAGCTGGTTATTGCAGAAGAACGAGTCTTCACGTTGCTCGACTCTCCTTAATTCTGAATAAATGTTTCTTGTCTGCGAGCCCTTGGGGTGCGGGAGTCGCTTGGGAATTTGCGCCTCTTGTTCTTGGCTAATTATGGTGAATACTGGAAAAGACTGATTTTCTCATGCCCGTGCTGGAAATTATATACGGGGTCGCCGAAAGCGATTTCGCTGGCCGACGGAACCGGGTCACAATCCATCTGAAGGGTCGCGGTGGACGTGAACTTTGCACCCTCTCGCTGAACTAGTATGGATATGTTCTCGTCTGAAGGCGTGGTCCGCTAGTGCGAATAAATGGAGCGGTATTTGCAAATGTTTAACAAAACCTCGTACAACAATTTGAATGTCAAGTATGAGCTCTCTGACCTTCCCTTGCCCTTCTGTATGCTTGGAAATGAGGTGACAAGCAGGCGTGGAGAAATTATATACGAGTGCTTATTCTACCTTTGGCCAATTTCAGTCAAATGGCTATGTGGTTCTGAGAAACAAACAGTGGAAACAAAAATAATATTTACTACTATAAAAACAATAAAATTTAACAACGAAGCAGACACTATGGAAAATACATTAGACTAATTGGAAAGCAAAATTGATTTAAATTGATGCTTCAGCACGCGCCGCGAGCATGCAACAACGACTGACCGAAAGAAAACGGGATGATGGGATCATGGGTGAATCTTAAAGGTCGAATAGCGTCGCGCCTATTCGAAGTTGATAGAGAAAAAACGTAATTGTCTTACAATTTCGGGGTGAGCCTCGAGGCAGTATTCTCACCAGAAGGAGCTGAGCTGGTTATTGCAGAAGAACGAGTCTTCACGTTGCTCGACTCTCCTTAATTCTGAATAAATGTTTCTTGTCTGCGAGCCCTTGGGGTGCGGAAGTCGCTTGGGAATTTGCGCCTCTTGTTCTTGGCTAATTATGGTGAATACTGGAAAAGACTGATTTTCTCATGCCCGTGCTGGAAATTATATACGGGGTCGCCGAAAGCGATTTCGCTGGCCGACGGAACCGGGTCACAATCCATCTGAAGGGTCGCGGTGGACGTGAACTTTGCACCCTCTCGCTGAACTAGTATGGATATGTTCTCGTCTGAAGGCGTGGTCCGCTAGTGCGAATAAATGGAGCGGTATTTGCAAATGTTTAACAAAACCTCGTACAACAATTTGTATGTCAAGTATGAGCTCTCTGACCTTCCCTTGCCCTTCTGGATGCTTGGAAATGAGGTGACAAGCAGGCGTGGAGAAATTATATACGAGTGCTTATTCTACCTTTGGCCAATTTCAGTCAAATGGCTATGTGGTTCTGAGAAACAAACAGTGGAAACAAAAATAATATTTACTACTATAAAAACAATAAAATTTAACAACGAAGCAGACACTATGGAAAATACACCAGACTAATTGGAAAGCAAAATTGATTTAAATTGATGCTTCAGCACGCGCCGCTAGCATGCAACAACGACTGACCGAAAGAAAACGGGATGATGGGATCATGGGTGAATCTTAAAGGTCAAATAGCGTCGCGCCTATTCGAAGTTGATAGAGAAAAAACGTAATTGTCTTACAATTTCGGGGTGAGCCTCGAGGCAGTATTCTCACCAGAAGGAGCTGAGCTGGTTATTGCAGAAGAACGAGTTTTCACGTTGCTCGACTCTCCTTAATTCTGAATAAATGTTTCTTGTCTGCGAGCCCTTGGGGTGCGGGAGTCGCTTGGGAATTTGCGCCTCTTGTTCTTGGCTAATTATGGTGAATACTGGAAAAGACTGATTTTCTCATGCCCGTGCTGGAAATTATATACGGGGTCGCCGAAAGCGATTTCGCTGGCCGACGGAACCGGGTCACAATCCATCTGAAGGGTCGCGGTGGGCGTGAACTTTGCACCCTCTCGCTGAACTAGTATGGATATGTTCTCGTCTGAAGGCGTGGTCCGCTAGTGCGAATAAATGGAGCAGAATTTGCAAATGTTTAACAAAACCTCGTACAACAATTTGTATGTCAACTATGAGCTCTCTGACCTTCCCTTGCCCTTCTGGATGCGTGGAAATGAGGTGACAAGCAGGCGTGGAGAAATTATATACGAGTGCTTATTCTACCTTTGGCCAATTTCAGTCAAATGGCTATGTGGTTCTGAGAAACAAACAGTGGAAACAAAAATAATATTTACTACTATAAAAACAATAAAATTTAACAACGAAGCAGACACTATGGAAAATACACCAGACTAATTGGAAAGCAAAATTGATTTAAATTGATGCTTCAGCACGCGCCGCGAGCATGCAACAACGACTGACCGAAAGAAAACGGGATGATGGGATCATGGGTGAATCTTAAAGGTCGAATAGCGTCGCGCCTATTCGAAGTTGATAGAGAAAAAACGTAATTGTCTTACAATTTCGGGGTGAGCTTCGAGGCAGTATTCTCACCAGAAGGAGCTGAGCTGGTTATTGCAGAAGAACGAGTCTTCACGTTGCTCGACTCTCCTTAATTCTGAATAAATGTTTCTTGTCTGCGAGCCCTTGGGGTGCGGGAGTCGCTTGGGAATTTGCGCCTCTTGTTCTTGGCTAATTATGGTGAATACTGGAAAAGACTGATTTTCTCATGCCCGTGCTAGAAATTATATACGGGGTCGCCGAAAGCGATTTCGCTGGCCGACGGAACCGGGTCACAATCCATCTGAAGGGTCGCGGTGGACGTGAACTTTGCACCCTCTCGCTGAACTAGTATGGATATGTTCTCGTCTGAAGGCGTGGTCCGCTAGTGCGAATTAATGGAGCGGTATTTGCAAATGTTTAACAAAACCTCGTACAACAATTTGTATGTCAAGTATGAGCTCTCTGACCTTCCCTTGCCCTTATGGATGCGTGGAAATGAGGTGACAAGCAGGCGTGGAGAAATTATATACGAGTGCTTATTCTACCTTTGGCCAATTTCAGTCAAATGGCTATGTGGTTCTCAGAAACAAACAGTGGAAACAAAAATAATATTTACTACTATAAAAACAATAAAATTTAACAACGGAGCAGAAACTATGGAAAATACACCAGACTAATTGGAAAGCAAAATTGATTTAAATTGATGCTTCAGCACGCGCCGCGAGCATGCAACAACGACTGACCGAAAGAAAACGGGATGATGGGATCATGGGTGAATCTTAAAGGTCAAATAGCGTCGCGCCTATTCGAAGTTGATAGAGAAAAAACGTAATTGTCTTACAATTTCTAGGTGAGCCTCGAGGCAGTATTCTCACCAGAAGGAGCTGAGCTGGTTATTGCAGAAGAACGAGTCTTCACGTTGCTCGACTCTCCTTAATTCTGAATAAATGTTTCTTGTCTGCGAGCCCTTGGGGTGCGGGAGTCGCTTGGGAATTTGCGCCTCTTGTTCTTGGCTAATTATGGTGAATACTGGAAAAGACTGATTTTCTCATGCCCGTGCTGGAAATTATATACGGGGTCGCCGAAAGCGATTTCGCTGGCCGACGGAACCGGGTCACAATCCATCTGAAGGGTCGCGGTGGACGTGAACTTTGCACCCTCTCGCTGAACTAGTATGGATATGTTCTCGTCTGAAGGCGTGGTCCGCTAGTGCGAATAAATGGAGCGGTATTTGCAAATGTTTAACAAAACCTCGTACAACAATTTGTATGTCAAGTATGAGCTCTCTGACCTTCCCTTGCCCTTCTGTATGCTTGGAAATGAGGTGACAAGCAGGCGTGGAGAAATTATATACGAGTGCTTATTCTACCTTTGGCCAATTTCAGTCAAATGGCTATGTGGTTCTGAGAAACAAACAGTGGAAACAAAAATAATATTTACTACTATAAAAACAATAAAATTTAACAACGAAGCAGACACTATGGAAAATACATTAGACTAATTGGAAAGCAAAATTGATTTAAATTGATGCTTCAGCACGCGCCGCGAGCATGCAACAACGACTGACCGAAAGAAAACGGGATGATGGGATCATGGGTGAATCTTAAAGGTCGAATAGCGTCGCGCCTATTCGAAGTTGATAGAGAAAAAACGTAATTGTCTTACAATTTCGGGGTGAGCCTCGAGGCAGTATTCTCACCAGAAGGAGCTAAGCTGGTTATTGCAGAAGAACGAGTCTTCACGTTGCTCGACTCTCCTTAATTCTGAATAAATGTTTCTTGTCTGCGAGCCCTTGGGGTGCGGAAGTCGCTTGGGAATTTGCGCCTCTTGTTCTTGGCTAATTATGGTGAATACTGGAAAAGACTGATTTTCTCATGCCCGTGCTGGAAATTATATACGGGGTCGCCGAAAGCGATTTCGCTGGCCGACGGAACCGGGTCACAATCCATCTGAAGGGTCGCGGTGGACGTGAACTTTGCACCCTCTCGCTGAACTAGTATGGATATGTTCTCGTCTGAAGGCGTGGTCCGCTAGTGCGAATAAATGGAGCGGTATTTGCAAATGTTTAACAAAACCTCGTACAACAATTTGTATGTCAAGTATGAGCTCTCTGACCTTCCCTTGCCCTTCTGGATGCTTGGAAATGAGGTGACAAGCAGGCGTGGAGAAATTATATACGAGTGCTTATTCTACCTTTGGCCAATTTCAGTCAAATGGCTATGTGGTTCTGAGAAACAAACAGTGGAAACAAAAATAATATTTACTACTATAAAAACAATAAAATTTAACAACGAAGCAGACACTATGGAAAATACACCAGACTAATTGGAAAGCAAAATTGATTTAAATTGATGCTTCAGCACGCGCCGCTAGCATGCAACAACGACTGACCGAAAGAAAACGGGATGATGGGATCATGGGTGAATCTTAAAGGTCAAATAGCGTCGCGCCTATTCGAAGTTGATAGAGAAAAAACGTAATTGTCTTACAATTTCGGGGTGAGCCTCGAGGCAGTATTCTCACCAGAAGGAGCTGAGCTGGTTATTGCAGAAGAACGAGTTTTCACGTTGCTCGACTCTCCTTAATTCTGAATAAATGTTTCTTGTCTGCGAGCCCTTGGGGTGCGGGAGTCGCTTGGGAATTTGCGCCTCTTGTTCTTGGCTAATTATGGTGAATACTGGAAAAGACTGATTTTCTCATGCCCGTGCTGGAAATTATATACGGGGTCGCCGAAAGCGATTTCGCTGGCCGACGGAACCGGGTCACAATCCATCTGAAGGGTCGCGGTGGGCGTGAACTTTGCACCCTCTCGCTGAACTAGTATGGATATGTTCTCGTCTGAAGGCGTGATCCGCTAGTGCGAATAAATGGAGCAGAATTTGCAAATGTTTAACAAAACCTCGTACAACAATTTGTATGTCAACTATGAGCTCTCTGACCTTCCCTTGCCCTTCTGGATGCGTGGAAATGAGGTGACAAGCAGGCGTGGAGAAATTATATACGAGTGCTTATTCTACCTTTGGCCAATTTCAGTCAAATGGCTATGTGGTTCTGAGAAACAAACAGTGGAAACAAAAATAATATTTACTACTATAAAAACAATAAAATTTAACAACGAAGCAGACACTATGGAAAATACACCAGACTAATTGGAAAGCAAAATTGATTTAAATTGATGCTTCAGCACGCGCCGCGAGCATGCAACAACGACTGACCGAAAGAAAACGGGATGATGGGATCATGGGTGAATCTTAAAGGTCGAATAGCGTCGCGCCTATTCGAAGTTGATAGAGAAAAAACGTAATTGTCTTACAATTTCGGGGTGAGCCTCGAGGCAGTATTCTCACCAGAAGGAGCTGAGCTGGTTATTGCAGAAGAACGAGTCTTCACGTTGCTCGACTCTCCTTAATTCTGAATAAATGTTTCTTGTCTGCGAGCCCTTGGGGTGCGGGAGTCGCTTGGGAATTTGCGCCTCTTGTTCTTGGCTAATTATGGTGAATACTGGAAAAGAATGATTTTCTCATGCCCGTGCTGGAAATTATATACGGGATCGCCGAAAGCGATTTCGCTGGCCGACGGAACCGGGTCACAATCCATCTGAAGGGTCGCGGTGGACGTGAACTTTGCACCCTCTCGCTGAACTAGTATGGATATGTTCTCGTCTGAAGGCGTGGTCCGCTAGTGCGAATAAATGGAGCGGTATTTGCAAATGTTTAACAAAACCTCGTACAACAATTTGTATGTCAAGTATGAGCTCTCTGACCTTCCCTTGCCCTTCTGGATGCTTGGAAATGAGGTGACAAGCAGGCGTGGAGAAATTATATACGAGTGCTTATTCTACCTTTGGCCAATTTCAGTCAAATGGCTATGTGGTTCTGAGAAACAAACAGTGGAAACAAAAATAATATTTACTACTATAAAAACAATAAAATTTAACAACGAAGCAGACACTATGGAAAATACATTAGACTAATTGGAAAGCAAAATTGATTTAAATTGATGCTTCAGCACGCGCCGCGAGCATGCAACAACGACTGACCGAAAGAAAACGGGATGATGGGATCATGGGTGAATCTTAAAGGTCGAATAGCGTCGCGCCTATTCGAAGTTGATAGAGAAAAAACGTAATTGTCTTACAATTTCGGGGTGAGCCTCGAGGCAGTATTCTCACCAGAAGGAGCTGAGCTGGTTATTGCAGAAGAATGAGTCTTCACGTTGCTCGACTCTCCTTAATTCTGAATAAATGTTTCTTGTCTGCGAGCCCTTGGGGTGCGGGAGTCGCTTGGGAATTTGCGCCTCTTGTTCTTGGCTAATTATGGTGAATACTGGAAAAGACTGATTTTCTCATGCCCGTGCTGGAAATTATATACGGGGTCGCCGAAAGCGATTTCGCTGGCCGACGGAACCGGGTCACAATCCATCTGAAGGGTCGCGGTGGACGTAAACTTTGCACCCTCTCGCTTAACTAGTATGGATATGTTCTCGTCTGAAGGCGTGGTCCGCTAGTGCGAATAAATGGAGCGGTATTTGCAAATGTTTAACAAAACCTCGTACAACAATTTGTATGTCAAGTATGAGCTCTCTGACCTTCCCTTGCCCTTCTGGATGCGTGGAAATGAGGTGACAAGCAGGCGTGGAGAAATTATATACGAGTGCTTATTCTACCTTTGGCCAATTTCAGTCAAATGGCTATGTGGTTCTCAGAAACAAACAGTGGAAACAAAAATAATATTTACTACTATAAAAACAATAAAATTTAACAACGAAGCAGACACTATGGAAAATACACCAGACTAATTGGAAAGCAAAATTGATTTAAATTGATGCTTCAGCACGCGCCGCGAGCATGCAACAACGACTGACCGAAAGAAAACGGGATGATGGGATCATGGGTGAATCTTAAAGGTCGAATAGCGTCGCGCCTATTCGAAGTTGATAGAGAAAAAACGTAATTGTCTTACAATTTCGGGGTGAGCCTCGAGGCAGTATTCTCACCAGAAGGAGCTGAGCTGGTTATTGCAGAAGAACGAGTCTTCACGTTGCTCGACTCTCCTTAATTCTGAATAAATGTTTCTTGTCTGCGAGCCCTTGGGGTGCGGGAGTCGCTTGGGAATTTGCGCCTCTTGTTCTTGGCTAATTATGGTGAATACTGGAAAAGACTGATTTTCTCATGCCCGTGCTGGAAATTATATACGGGGTCGCCGAAAGCGATTTCGCTGGCCGACGGAACCGGGTCACAATCCATCTGAAGGGTCGCGGTGGACGTGAACTTTGCACCCTCTCGCTGAACTAGTATGGATATGTTCTCGTCTGAAGGCGTGGTCCGCTAGTGCGAATAAATGGAGCGGTATTTGCAAATGTTTAACAAAACCTCGTACAACAATTTGTATGGCAAGTATGAGCTCTCTGACCTTCCCTTGCCCTTCTGGATGCGTGGAAATGAGGTGACAAGCAGGCGTGGAGAAATTATATACGAGTACTTATTCTACCTTCGGCCAATTTCAGTCAAATGGCTATGTGGTTCTGAGAAACAAACAGTGGAAACAAAAATAATATTTACTACTATAAAAACAATAAAATTTAACAACGAAGCAGACACTATGGAAAATACATTAGACTAATTGGAAAGCAAAATTGATTTAAATTGATGCTTCAGCACGCGCCGCGAGCATGCAACAACGACTGACCGAAAGAAAACGGGATTATGGGATCATGGGTGAATCTTAAAGGTCGAATAGCGTCGCGCCTATTCGAAGTTGATAGAGAAAAAACGTAATTGTCTTACAATTTCGGGGTGAGCCTCGAGGCAGTATTCTCACCAGAAGGAGCTGAGCTGGTTATTGCAGAAGAATGAGTCTTCACGTTGCTCGACTCTCCTTAATTCTGAATAAATGTTTCTTGTCTGCGAGCCCTTGGGGTGCGGGAGTCGCTTGGGAATTTGCTCCTCTTGTTCTTGGCTAATTATGGTGAATACTGGAAAAGACTGATTTTCTCATGCCCGTGCTAGAAATTATATACGGGGTCGCCGAAAGCGATTTCGCTGGCCGACGGAACCGGGTCACAATCCATCTGAAGGGTCGCGGTGGACGTGAACTTTGCACCCTCTCGCTGAACTAGTATGGATATGTTCTCGTCTGAAGGCGTGGTCCGCTAGTGCGAATTAATGGAACGGTATTTGCAAATGTTTAACAAAACCTCGTACAACAATTTGTATGTCAAGTATGAGCTCTCTGACCTTCCCTTGCCCTTATGGATGCGTGGAAATGAGGTGACAAGCAGGCGTGGAGAAATTATATACGAGTGCTTATTCTACCTTTGGCCAATTTTAGTCAAATGGCTATGTGGTTCTCAGAAACAAACAGTGGAAACAAAAATAATATTTACTACTATAAAAACAATAAAATTTAACAACGAAGCAGAAACTATGGAAAATACACCAGACTAATTGGAAAGAAAATTGATTTAAATTGATGCTTCAGCACGCGCCGCGAGCATGCAACAACGACTGACCGAAAGAAAACGGGATGATGGGATCATGGGTGAATCTTAAAGGTCAAATAGCGTCGCGCCTATTCGAAGTTGATAGAGAAAAAACGTAATTGTCTTACAATTTCGGGGTGAGCCTCGAGGCAGTATTCTCACCAGAAGGAGCTGAGCTGGTTATTGCAGAAGAACGAGTCTTCACGTTGCTCGACTCTCCTTAATTCTGAATAAATGTTTCTTGTCTGCGAGCCCTTGGGGTGCGGGATTTGCTTGGGAATTTGCGCCTCTTGTTCTTGGCTAATTATGGTAAATACTGGAAAAGACTGATTTTCTCATGCCCGTGCTGGAAATTATATACGGGGTCGCCGAAAGCGATTTCGCTGGCCGACGGAACCGGGTCACAATCCATCTGAAGGGTCGCGGTGGACGTGAACTTTGCACCCTCTCGCTGAACTAGTATGAATATGTTCTCGTCTGAAGGCGTGGTCCGCTAGTGCGAATAAATGGAGCGGTATTTGCAAATCTTTAACAAAACCTCGTACAACAATTTGTATGTCAAGTATGAGCTCTCTGACCTTTCCTTGCCCTTCTGGATGCGTGGAAATGAGGTGACAAGCAGGCGTGGAGAAATTATATACGAGTGCTTATTCTACCTTTGGCCAATTTCAGTCAAATGGCTATGTGGTTCTGAGAAACAAACAGTGGAAACAAAAATAATATTTACTACTATAAAAACAATAAAATTTAACAACGAAGCAGACACTATGGAAAATACACCAGACTAATTGGAAAGCAAAATTGATTTAAATTGATGCTTCAGCACGCGCCGCGAGCATGCAACAACGACTGACCGAAAGAAAACGGGATGATGGGATCATGGGTGAATCTTAAAGGTCGAATAGCGTCGCGCCTATTCGAAGTTGATAGAGAAAAAACGTAATTGTCTTACAATTTCGGGGTGAGCCTCGAGGCAGTATTCTCACCAGAAGGAGCTGAGCTGGTTATTGCAGAAGAATGAGTCTTCACGTTGCTCGACTCTCCTTAATTCTGAATAAATGTTTCTTGTCTGCGAGCCCTTGGGGTGCGGGAGTCGCTTGGGAATTTGCGCCTCTTGTTATTGGCTAATTATGGTGAATACTGGAAAAGACTGATTTTCTCATGCCCGTGCTGGAAATTATATACGGGGTCGCCGAAAGCGATTTCGCTGGCCGACGGAACCGGGTCACAATCCATCTGAAGGGTCGCGGTGGACGTGAACTTTGCACCCTCTCGCTGAACTAGTATGGATATGTTCTCGTCTGAAGGCGTGGTCCGCTAGTGCGAATAAATGGAGCGGTATTTGCAAATGTTTAACAAAACCTCGTACAACAATTTGTATGTCAACTATGAGCTCTCTGACCTTCCCTTGCCCTTCTGGATGCGTGGAAATGAGGTGACAAGCAGGCGTGGAGAAATTATATACGAGTGCTTATTCTACCTTTGGCCAATTTCAGTCAAATGGCTATGTGGTTCTCAGAAACAAACAGTGGAAACAAAAATAATATTTACTACTATAAAAACAATAAAATTTAACAACGAAGCAGAAACTATGGAAAATACACCAGACTAATTGGAAAGCAAAATTGATTTAAATTGATGCTTCAGCACGCGCCGCGAGCATGCAACAACGACTGACCGAAAGAAAACGGGATGATGGGATCATGGGTGAATCTTAAAGGTCAAATAGCGTCGCGCCTATTCGAAGTTGATAGAGAAAAAACGTAATTGTCTTACAATTTCGGGGTGAGCCTCGAGGCAGTATTCTCACCAGAAGGAGCTGAGCTGGTTATTGCAGAAGAACGAGTCTTCACGTTGCTCGACTCTCCTTAATTCTGAATAAATGTTTCTTGTCTGCGAGCCCTTGGGGTGCGGGAGTCGCTTGGGAATTTGCGCCTCTTGTTCTTGGCTAATTATGGTGAATACTGGAAAAGACTGATTTTCTCATGCCCGTGCTGGAAATTATATACGGGGTCGCCGAAAGCGATTTCGCTGGCCGACGGAACCGGGTCACAATCCATCTGAAGGGTCGCGGTGGACGTGAACTTTGCACCCTCTCGCTGAACTAGTATGGATATGTTCTCGTCTGAAGGCGTGGTCCGCTAGTGCGAATAAATGGAGCGGTATTTGCAAATGTTTAACAAAACCTCGTACAACAATTTGTATGTCAAGTATGAGCTCTCTGACCTTCCCTTGCCCTTCTGGATGCGTGGAAATGAGGTGACAAGCAGGCGTGGAGAAATTATATACGAGTGCTTATTCTACCTTTGGCCAATTTCAGTCAAATGGCTATGTGGTTCTGAGAAACAAACAGTGGAAACAAAAATAATATTTACTACTATAAAAACAATAAAATTTAACAACGAAGCAGACACTATGGAAAATACATTAGACTAATTGGAACGCAAAATTGATTTAAATTGATGCTTCAGCACGCGCCGCGAGCATGCAACAACGACTGACCGAAAGAAAACGGGATGATGGGATCATGGGTGAATCTTAAAGGTCGAATAGCGTCGCGCCTATTCGAAGTTGATAGAGAAAAAACGTAATTGTCTTACAATTTCGGGGTGAGCCTCGAGGCAGTATTCTCACCAGAAGGAGCTGAGCTGGTTATTGCAGAAGAACGAGTCTTCACGTTGCTCGACTCTCCTTAATTCTGAATAAATGTTTCTTGTCTGCGAGCCCTTGGGGTGCGGGAGTCGCTTGGGAATTTGCGCCTCTTGTTCTTGGCTAATTATGGTGAATACTGGAAAAGACTGATTTTCTCATGCCCGTGCTGGAAATTATATACGGGGTCGCCGAAAGCGATTTCGCTGGCCGACGAAACCGGGTCACAATCCATATGAAGGGTCGCGGTGGACGTGAACTTTGCACCCTCTCGCTGAACTAGTATGGATATGTTCTCGTCTGAAGGCGTGGTCCGCTAGTGCGAATAAATGGAGCGGTATTTGCAAATGTTTAACAAAACCTCGTACAACAATTTGTATGTCAAGTATGAGCTCTCTGACCTTCCCTTGCCCTTCTGGATGCTTGGAAATGAGGTGACAAGCAGGCGTGGAGAAATTATATACGAGTGCTTATTCTACCTTTGGCCAATTCCAGTCAAATGGCTATGTGGTTCTCAGAAACAAACAGTGGAAACAAAAATAATATTTACTACTATAAAAACAATAAAATTTAACAACGGAGCAGACACTATGGAAAATACACCAGACTAATTGGAAAGCAAAATTGATTTAAATTGATGCTTCAGCACGCGCCGCGAGCATGCAACAACGACTGACCGAAAGAAAACGGGATGATGGGATCATGGGTGAATCTTAAAGGTCAAATAGCGTCGCGCCTATTCGAAGTTGATAGAGAAAAAACGTAATTGTCTTACAATTTCGGGGTGAGCCTCGAGGCAGTATTCTCACCAGAAGGAGCTGAGCTGGTTATTGCAGAAGAACAGGTCTTCACGTTGCTCGACTCTCCTTAATTCTGAATAAATGTTTCTTGTCTGCGAGCCCTTGGGGTGCGGGAGTCGCTTGGGAATTTGCGCCTCTTGTTCTTGGCTAATTATGGTGAATACTGGAAAAGACTGATTTTCTCATGCCCGTGCTGGAAATTATATACGGGGTCGCCGAAAGCGATTTCGCTGGCCGACGTAACCGGGTCACAATCCATCTGAAGGGTCGCGGTGGACGTGAACTTTGCACCCTCTCGCTGAACTAGTATGGATATGTTCTCGTCTGAAGGCGTGGTCCGCTAGTGCGAATAAATGGAGCGGTATTTGCAAATCTTTAACAAAACCTCGTACAACAATTTGTATGTCAAGTATGAGCTCTCTGACCTTCCCTTGCCCTTCTGGATGCGTGGAAATGAGGTGACAAGCAGGCGTGGAGAAATTATATACGAGTGCTTATTCTACCTTTGGCCAATTTCAGTCAAATGGCTATGTGGTTCTGAGAAACAAACAGTGGAAACAAAAATAATATTTACTACTATAAAAACAATAAAATTTAACAACGAAGCAGACACTATGGAAAATACACCAGACTAATTGGAAAGCAAAATTGATTTAAATTGATGCTTCAGCACGCGCCGCGAGCATGCAACAACGACTGACCGAAAGAAAACGGGATGATGGGATCATGGGTGAATCTTAAAGGTCGAATAGCGTCGCGCCTATTCGAAGTTGATAGAGAAAAAACGTAATTGTCTTACAATTTCGGGGTGAGCCTCGAGGCAGTATTCTCACCAGAAGGAGCTGAGCTGGTTATTGCAGAAGAACGAGTCTTCACGTTGCTCGACTCTCCTTAATTCTGAATAAATGTTTCTTGTCTGCGAGCCCTTGGGGTGCGGGAGTCGCTTGGGAATTTGCGCCTCTTGTTCTTGGCTAATTATGGTGAATACTGGAAAAGACTGATTTTCTCATGCCCGTGCTGGAAATTATATACGGGGTCGCCGAAAGCGATTTCGCTGGCCGACGGAACCGGGTCACAATCCATCTGAAGGGTCGCGGTGGACGTGAACTTTGCACCCTCTTGCTGAACTTTTCCCAGCTCCAGTTTTCCTCGTCTAAGCTCGTGTTATTGCCCCAAAAGTTTGCCTAAAGACGCCGATTGAAGGTCTTCTCGTTTGTCAGATACTCCTTAGGCCTCTGCGTTCACGTGATTATCTCTCTCTATCTCTCTGACAAACAAGATGTTATACCTTCAATCCGAGTATCTCGGAAACCCACTAGCAATATTTATGCAGAATAAGCACCATGCCATACTGTAAAACGAGTAAAATACTATATACGAAGTAGAAGAGATCAAAGTAATGAAGTGGTCTGCTCAGAGCACGGATCCACCCCCAATTAAGAACTCCTGGAAGATCATAAGAGATAAAGTTCAAGACCAGCATCCTTTAACTCTGATAGATTTATGGACGAAAGTTGAGCAAGAATGGAACAAAATACAACAAGAAATGTTTAAGATACTGGTGTGGTCCTTTGGCAGTCATTGTTTCGAAGTATTATGAAACAAGGGCTTCAACACCTCCTGATAAGTGCTTTAAGTTTCATCCTTGTCAAATCTCTTTGTGCCCAGTGTATTTGCTTGGTAAGCACTTCCGTGCGTGATCGTTCTCATATTTTGCACTTACTTATATTTTATTTTGTTAGTCTATTTAGAATGATTAGTTGTATATACATTTGTATCATATGAAATCTTCATAAAATATATTAAGTGCTGCCTTTATGTATCATGGGAACTTCATTTACTTACTCATTATAAATTTAAAAATATTGTAATAAAGGAATATCGTTCTTTTATTTTACCCAGTAGTGTATCTCACCCGTGTTTGGGTTCTCGATGATATTTACTGTATATATCTTTGCCGATTATTTCCAACATAAGCAGTGTCATGATTTTATCTATTGTCCTTAGTTTTTTGTGAGTTTTGGCTACAATGTTCAAAATTCACTTCCATAATTAAATCTTATAAGATTCATTGTTTAACCACTGAGTTATGAGCATAGCGATATTAAGATTCTAAATTTTAGCTAAGCATTCATATCGCTCTTTATCCTAAATTTGTTCTTTCTCCGATTTTCTTTACAATACTATCATCGGGGATTGATTTTTTTCGGGAGGTGGCCATCTTTCAATGGACTACTAATGGCAGAAGTATCCCTAGGCTTGGATTAATTATCAGCAGTCCTAATTATACCTATAGTTATAACTGCTTGAAATTTTATCGTAGATTGTAATATTTATATTTTCTGGCACACCATTGATCATTATTTTTATTTTTGAAAAGTTCAATTTCGGTCCAATTATAAGATTGCCTTGTTAAGAATCTGTTTACTTTACCCTCAACGTACAATTTATCCTTCAGGGACATGAAACAATTCATATTAGGTTATCAGTAAGAAAAGATTAATTTAAATATGCCCCATTAACTCCAATTTTCTTTATTTTCACTCTAAATCTACCAGACATGAGGGTTAATATTTAAACAGAGGTGATGAACCCGCTACAACTTAAATTTAAAAGAGCGGCACACCCTACTGTACCCATTGTCGCAGGAGAAACTGGAGCGGTCTCTCGGGTCGAGTTTTCACCTCTTTGAAATTTCCTAATATTTTATCCACACCAGAAATAAAGTCGAGAAAGGAAAAAGAGACCATTCAACTTTCATAAAAAACTGTAAATCTTGAAATATACCCGAGAATTATTCAAAATAGATTTGAGTAGAGAGGATCTACCTGTCTCACCTTTTTGTGTAATAATTTTATTCCCACTCAGAATCTTCAATGCAAGGCTAAGTCAATGTCTGATTTATTATTTTCTTTGTTTTTTTAATGTTTTTTTAACATAATCCCTCTTTATCGAGTCAAAATCTTTCTTAGGGTCTAGACTGCCATGTCGATAGATATTTCATAATTATTTGATTTCGGCTATAATTGCTGAACTTCCCGAATATAATAATAAATACTATAGTGATCTGATATCATTTTAGTGATTGAGATAGTGTGTTGTTGAAAACTCTGTACCACATGAATATGCTGATGATAAAATGCTGATGGGCGAGAGGTTAAATAAGTCTTCCCTAATAATGTCTATAAAAAGGTACATCATAATTATTTGCCCCTGGCATTTAAAACTTACCTTCCATTAAGCATTTTTAAACTGACTATATACTAATTTAGCAAAGCGTAAACAGCGTAAATCCAGCTTTTATTAAATCGATTGTATGTAACCTTATCCTACTCGAGCCCTTATCGTTTTTTCATGTTGAATATTATTTCTCATTAGAATAATATAAAACCAAAGAGGATATAGAATAGAATTAATAGTGATTTTGTCAATATTATTTGTGTGTGCATCTGTTGGCCGCTAGCGATATTAGCGCTCCTAAAAAAGAACAATAGAAATTCAACAATGTATGCACATATATAAAAACAAAATTCAGGACTCTATAAAACCATCAACAACAATCATAACAAAAGAAAGAAAGAAACATTAACGTTTGAGTGTCACATGCGCGTTCTAAACAAATTAATTAAAAGTCCAAATAGTATGGAGGAGGACCGCCTTTTTAAAACCCACTGTAACAGACACACTAATGTTCAGGAGATTGACTCTCCCGACTCCCCGCCCTTAACGAAAAACTATTTTCAGTGACCCCACTTCCCTTAGGATTCTTAGTCAGACTAAGACATCTAACTAAACTGTGGTGTAGAATCTGGAAAACAAATATGTTTTCTCAGAACAGTTCACAGGAACATTATCAGACGGCACTGACTCCATTGAGTGTTTTCGATTTAAAAGTAACATACAATTCTTTAACCGTCCAGGAATTATAATATAGGCTAAATTAAAGGTGGTATGGAGGCAAGGTCGACCATCTTTAATTTCCGGAAGGTCAACCCCAATATTCTGTGCCATACACCATCTAACTCTTAAAATTACTGCCCCCTGAAATTTAGTTATTTTGGTGATAAATGAAAGGCTGGTCAGGATGTTTAGTCTTTGTAGATATTCTGGCACTATCATCAGCGTGCTCCTATCTAAGAATCACAGTATGTCCAGGAACCCAAAAGAACACAATTCGACCTCCTCCCGACTCGCAATGCCCAAGGATTTCCGGATGGTGGGGACAGAGAGAAAGTTATTCTAATGCCTTATAGAAAGCTAACATTCTCTGTGAATAACTTTTAAAGAAAAAAGGGTTTCCAAACCAGTTCAGACGCTTATTCTCCGGTACTCTTTGGTTTAATGCAACCAGATTGGCATTTATGACGATATCGTTCCCCAAATAGTACGACAGGTTTCAAACAAAAATAAGGTAGCACGGAAACAAACCCTGTTCGCCCTTTATATTTGGAGCCATCCATGTACAATGAAACCGCATGGATGTGACAAGATGCAATGCATGTTTCGAAAAATATGAACACAATCTCTAAAGTAGTGTGTGATCTATTTAGTAGATACTCGGCGAAAGGTTTCTTATTGGGCATACACTAGCGTGTGGTTTGCAAACAATCCACTAAATTACAGGTATAGAGTTATTTTCTCTTTCAAAGAATTATTCTTGCCTTCAAACGAAAGGTTTAGGTATTATTTGTTTCTTGAGAAAAAATTTACAACGAGTGATGTGTCCCATTTTCTCTAACGCGGTTATTTGTAGGTGCCAAGTGGAAAACACAAATCGAGGACGAGGGTCAATCATGGTTGATGGTATTAATTTTGCTGCAAAGGATGCTCATAGGCAATCTTTTTGTAAACATAGGAGCGGAAACACAAGAAAAAATTAGCCATTTGAGATCTCCACGTGCTGATCACCACCGATCAGAGGATCTCAATTGCGCGGGTGAAATAGGTATAAGGTTACGAATATTCGTCTCTTAGGTGATACGTCAGTCGAATACAAGGCTATAGAGTCAGTGAGGTTACATGATGAGAAATGGCAGGCAAATTTATAAAAAAACTAGTTCAAGGCGACGAAAGTGTATGACACTGTAATGGCTAGATAAAACCCAAACCTGAGCGTTTGAACAAAACAAGAGCCTCCTTTATAAGCTCATTGAGTCATCTACATAGAGCGGGCCGAGAAAATCGGCTGGCAACAACGAGGTGACTAGTTGATACTTACGATAAAAAGAGTGAGACTGAGAACAATTTCCTCTGGCACATACCTCTCTTTCCTTACGGGTTTAATGGAGGCTCCATATACCCTTAGGAGTAATTGCTTATCTTGTAAGAAATGATACAGCTAAAATCGGATGCAAAATCTTTTCCTGATTAATATAAGATATAGATGATACCCTATCGCTAGCCAATGCTATAGACCTTCTCACATCTAAAAATACGGAAGCTAATTAATGGTTGCTAAGGAAATCCAATTGAGAATTTATTATATTAAAACATATATAGCCAGAAATGGGGTGTCAGTTGTAGATATGGAACCGTGCTGCAGTTGACGTCAGGAGCATTAGGTGTCATTCAAGTTATAACGTCCGCAGATTGTTGCGAGTATTCTCAGAACACCCACTGAGCCTTACTCCTTAAATGGCACTGTTTTTTCCATCCTTCCTGGAACATCCAATCCTAACGAAACAGGCATTCAACTCTCCATGAGCATTTGACACTCCTCATACCCTCGTAAGCATTTATTAGACTCTATATTCACCTTCTTAGTTAGCCCTTATACAAGGAGCAGGGGGGTTCTAGCTCTCGGCCAAAATTTGTTCCAGGGTAAAATTTTCATTCTCCACTAATAAATTAAAATATCTTTAATTGTATCTCATAGATATTTGGTAATTAAAAATAATAATAATAGGTATTTCTAATGCGCCCTTCAGGGCTGTTAGCTCTCCCAGAGCGCAGGTTAAGTACCGAGTGTAGATAAAGTTTATAGGGGAGAGAAGGCAATTCTGAAGTCTTCAAGAGACTTCAGGAGACGTTTAAAAATAGCAAGGGTGGGAGAGGATCAGAATTCGTTCGAAAGAGCATTCCAGAGTCTAGGAGCACAAACTGAGAGGGAGCGGTCCCCCATCAAGCAGAGGACAGAACGAGGAATGTTCATGATGGGAGCAAGGTTAGACCGGAGTTCAAAGAAGTTTGACGACGGGAGAGAGCAGGAGAGAGATAAGGTGGAGCCTCAAGGTTTAAGGGCTTGTAGGTGATAAGAAGAATTTTATAGTGGGTACGGTAGCGGATAGGTAACAAGTGTAGCTCCTGTAACAGAGGCATCGAAGTAGAGAACCTGGGGCGGCGAATGAGGATCCGTGCAGCATAGTTGTGAACTAGTTGCATGAAGCGAAGTGACGAAGAAGGGAGATTCACTAGAAGAGATTTGTAGTAGTCTAAGCGTGAGGTGATGGAGGCATGAATAGCAGTATCAAGGCTTCGTTGTTCAAAATGGGATCAAACACGTGAAAAGTGGCGGAG
Organism: Ceratothoa steindachneri; assembly: GCA_963969495.1. Taxonomy (NCBI): domain Eukaryota; kingdom Metazoa; phylum Arthropoda; class Malacostraca; order Isopoda; family Cymothoidae; genus Ceratothoa; species Ceratothoa steindachneri. The sequence goes on along the minus strand of OZ018330.1, from coordinate 114,443,644 downwards.
GAAACCGCGAGAAGACTTACAGATACGATGGATGTGCACGCGAGTTGCTCGTCGACAATAACACCAAGATTACTGACGGTAACAGAGAAGGAGACATTGGTTTTCCCAAGGTTAAGGCAGGGGAAGAGAGCTTTAGATTTCTCTACTGTCAAAGCGGCACCAGCAAGGAGAACTTCAGTTTTATCGTGGTTAAGTTTGAGAAAGTTGGCAGAAACATATTCGTTTATGGAGTTGTAGGCTGAAAGGAGCTTGGTAATTGATTGAGAGAAGGAAAGGTATAACTGACTGTCATCAGCATAAAGGTGGAAGGAAGGGCCTAAACGGCGATGAATGGAGCCAAGAGGATGTAGTTAGATGCAAAATAGGATGGGACCAAAGACTGAGCCCTGCTGCACTTCAAAATGAATGGGCCCGGGTTTTGAAGAGAGGTTATCGATCGTGACCGACTGAGTGCAGTAGGAGAGGTATGAGCGGAACTAATCAAAAGCAGTGCCTGAGAGACCAAGGAAAGTGTGAAGATGATCAGGGATACCAATGTAGTCGATGGCGTCGAAAGTAGAGCAAAGGTCTAAGACGACTAGAATGGACGTACAACCCCTATTGGCTGTTCTACCTAAACCGTCTCAAACATAAGGAAGAGCGGTTTCAGCAGAGTGCTTTGCTTTGAACCCCGATTGGTATATTTCATCGATATTGCTGTTAGAATTATGGTCATTAAGGCAAGATAAAACCACTCTCTCGAGGATCTTATAAACTAATCAAAGCTGTGAGATAGATCGATAGGTATATGATGAGAGGGGTTAGGGTGTGTTTTTTTTAAGGACATGACAAATTGAGACATGTTTGAATAAAAAGAAAACCACCCCTGTGGCCAGTGAAGTACAATATATCCAGTTATGTATCAATAGATAGCCCTTTCGGTGCAGCTTTTACCATTGCCCCCTTGCGTCGCGTCTCATTAATGCTAGCTTTTGAAAGATCACCTACCTGTGCATACGATGAGCCAATCACACCATCCAATTCATACATGAACACTTTGTATAAAAAGGTGGATCTATTTAATTTTACTTAGTATTTCTGAAGATACGACAAGTGAAATCGTGAAACGTCAACTCATAATGAATAGAGCATTTTTCTATCTAGAATCATCTTAAAATGCATGAAGTTCATCACCAGAAAGATTTTTCTTGAGCTGGAAACGAAAACCGACAAAGCAGGTAAATCAAAAGCTGATATCCAATTTCTAAAATTCAAAAAGGGACAGCTTGAATGCATTAAGACATTTTCTAAAGCATTTGTTTAATTTGCAAATACAGGTTTTAATCATAATTTAATTTTACGCTTTGCATTATTCTTTATGTTTAATGAGTCGTTTCGATGAGTATGCTACGTTATATTTGGTCAACCATAAAACGAATTAAAATTATTAATATTATTCCGAGTGGGCCCAAACACACTATGAACTAGATTTCAAGAAGGCAGTGAAAGGATTCAGCACTCAGCCTTGGACAAAGAAAAATATTTAAGGCTGCGGATTTCAAAGGATCTTATATTTAACAAACAGTGTGACGAAGCGTGTAAGAAGGCGACCTGAATGCTTGGATCTTTTGCGAGAAGTTTTCAGTAAAACACAAAGATATAATAATAATCCTATACAAGAGTTCAGTAAGACTACACCTGGAATACGCGATACAGTTTTAGTCACCTTATACACAAATAAACATCGATAAAATAGAAAGAATTCAACGAAGGGCAACTAAACTAATTCCCTCGATTAGAAATAAGTTATATTTGGAAAGATTAAAAATAATAAAACTACCAACTCTCGAAACTAGGTGATTGTGAAGCGGACATATCGAAGTATTCGAAATTCTAAATAAATTTGAAAACGTAAATTATGAAAAAATATTTAAGTACGACCATGGTATCACACGCAACAATGGCTTTAAACTGAGAGGACGGTGGTTGCATTAAACCATATAGCCATAGCAAAAGGAATTTTTTATTCAGTAGTGAATAATATGAATGAATTTAAATAATTTTCACAAACGATTTAAAACAGCGCTTAAATCATTAAAAATGGAGAAGAATTTGCATATTACAAAAGTTCATAAATCCATCATGTGTGTAATAATAAATAAAACGTTGTATTTAGAAAAAGTGTCCACTTTGTTATCTGATACTACTACATACGTACCATTAGGAAGCAATCCCTTAGTTCATGTAATTAAGAATTTTAATAGAGACATAAAAATATTTATAAAAACACAAATCAATTATTGACTCTTCTAGTGGCTCATCATTCCCCGTTTTGTATGGAGGGCCTAATAAAACCCCATAAGCAAGACAATAAGACGAATCATCACTGCAACTGGGTCATTCCAATTTAAACTATTAAAATATTTAGTAAATTTACTTTCTCCGATCTTAGGATCCATATCACCCTCACAAATAAAAAATTCAGTTGATCTTTTCAATAAGTTAAACAATATGAGTCTATCATCAGACTTAAGATTACTCAGTTTTGATGTTTACCTCATTATTAACTAAAGTGTCCGTTGATGCCTTATTGGATTTTCTAGCGGGTATTCTAAACTCTTAGGATTTGTCTTTGCCGTTCAACTCATTCATTCAACTCATTAATTTATGCAATAAAAAATGTAAATTTAGTTTCTATGGCAAGTTCTACAAACAAGTGTTTGGCATGGCTATGGGTAATGCCTTATATCCCTTATTGTCAAATATATATATATATATATATATATATATATATATATATATATATATATAATATTTTGAAACGAGGCTGATTTCATTGATTTGGTCGACTCAAATGACAAATTATCTGGTACCGCTATGTAGACGATGTCCTAGGAATTGTAAAGGAAAGTTTGACCTCAATGGTTTTCTTTTATTTATTAATCCATTGGTTTCGTCAATTAAATTTACTTTAGAAAAGAAAAAAATAATAGCTTTACTTGATTATATGTTCTAATAATTAGAAATCTAATTTATCCCATGTCCATTTTTATTCAGGGCAGTCAGAATATTTTATCTCTATAAGAATTAAGCAACATCAAAATACAGTATCTAAGCAATATCCCAATAGTGCTTTGGCCGTCCACAAGCTTAAGATTTGTCACCAGATTAACAGGCCAAAAGCAGATACTATAATACATATAAATGATTTTATTATCAAAAATATCTTTGAATCGTTCCTACTCACCAGCACAAAAGAGAGAAATGTACATATTAGTCCCGGTCTGTTTTCTGTAGATCCAGTCGTATCTTTGTTCCTCAAATTAATCTTATTAGAATTCATAAAAAACCTGACTATTTTATTTTATGGGAAAACATTGCTTTGTATAAATATAATGTTTCTCGATTTGATAAACCATTGTGAGTTTGAAAATGTTATCAAGATAACGAAATTACTAGCTCCAATCAATCTTTCCATTTCCCTACGTGGTACAACTAAATATATATACTTATTCACGTGTTACCTCTCATGATTTTTACCCATATATATATATATATATATATATATATATAGTATGCGTTGGGTAATTTGTCGGCCTCAATTAAGGCATTCTTAACGCTCTCCATATTTATCTAGATGAAAACTGTGGTTATGTTCTACGACTTAGAATCTACCATGGTGGTGCACTAGAACATGCTCCTTTCTCTCTCTCAACTACCCTCCCACATAGCATAGTCCAGTAAGTTGAAGCCTGGGAAGCTTGGATGCCAGATATTTAGAGTGATGTGGTAAAAGAATTAGTCTAAAAATTAAACCAAATTTTCTTCCTCGTGCTGCATAGTGCAGGGTCCTGCTGCAACACGTCCTCCCCTCGGACTACTGCCTACTGTATCTAGGGCTTATGTACAGGAGCATAACGTGGCCCATCGATACTGAACAATAAAGATACAGTGATGTAGACAGAGTTTCTGGCCTTCTTGACTCTCGGAACGATTTTGTGAAACATAACAAGCCAGCGGTTGTGCTGCGAATTCACCCCTGCTTCCAGCAGAAATTCTTCTCATCTGAGAAGAACCAAAGCATGCCAGAGTTGAGAGGATGCCTCCGTTTGTTGAGTTTGTTATAGAAATTCATTGATTTTATATTATTAAATCCGCACAATATGATGATTTATATATTTTACAATTTACTGTATTTTAGTTGAATATTGTTTACTGGGATATAATTTAGCTTTCTTGCTTAGGTCTATTCAAAAATGACAAAATTTTCCAAGTTATAATTTTTTACTTGTGGATATTATATTGGCACAATGAATATAAAATTTTGAAGGTGCCAAATCATGGAAATAGTAGAGACTCAGCTAGGAATCTCCATGTTCGAACAAAAATGTCATGGGCCGCTCATCTGATATTTGGAAAAATAAGCCATGCCTTTGGCTATTCTCAGCTAATGATGAGAGAAGAAAAAACTACGATAATGACTTCTATTTATGCGTGATAGATGTTATAAGTTACATAAAGGTTAAATGAAAACAACCTCTTCAGTATCCAGACACCATTATTTGTAGCACTTATCCGTGATGATGATGATATTTTAATTCCATTGGTGGTATGGTTGAATTGCTAAATACAGTCATTTATTGTTTTTAGATATATTAATAATTTTATCACCTTGAGTCAGCAAGTATTGGCATAAAAAAATGGATTGAGCGTTTGTCTCATTAATGTGTACGCATTCTATCCTTTTCAAATCAAAATAAAATGGATCTAGGGTGAATTTGTTGGACCACAAGTAAAGGCAATGTTGAAGTCTGAGTAACTTGAAAGAGCGATAACCAAAGTCAAAAGAGAAGTATAGTTTGCATTTCAGGAAATCACAAAGATCAAACTACTAACAGCTGATTTCAAAGTTATTTAGAGCTTCAATGACTTGCTCTGTCGTATGTCTTTGAAAGTGACTTTTTTCTATTCACATATTTTTCAGGCGTGTAAACTTGGATGATGCCAGTAATAAGCATGTTGAGGAATTTAATCAGGATATCAGAACAATGGAAAGAAGATACCAAAGCAAATGGGATACTGCCATGGTGGGACATTATATGATATGATAACTACTAGTAATAGAAGATAAAAGCATGCAGACTTGGAAAGCACGATATTCAAACTACTTTAAAAGTAAATGTTTTTCATTATATTTTCCTTTTATTTAATTTACATTTCCTAAATATGTTTCAATACTCAAAAATACACTTGTTACCCTTTCAATAGCCTTACAAAGTCGTAATAGATTATACTAAACATATTGCCCTAGTGGAAGATTTCTCAAATATAGAACAAATGTAAAACAAAGAAAGTCTCTAAAAAATACTAAAGATATGATAAAACTCAATTAATATTTGTCCTCAGCAAGAAAAAACATATTAAAACTTAAAAATTACATATACACAACCTATTCTTACATAATGTAATGGTTACTTGTCATGCAAGACCACACAAACACAATACAATGCACCGTTTGCCAGTTACCTCTTTTGTATTTAAACATATAAAATGTTGTCAGACAGATTTACTTGGGAAATTAAGGAGAAAGCTTTGATCCTACAGCCTGTGTTGTAGGCCCCGTCAAAGGTACCACATTTGGAGGAGGCTTCGCTTTCTCTGAGGCTGTCTGGGGGGCCAGCTTAGAGTGGAGGGAGTCTGCTGCATGCTGTAGGAATTTTATAGCACCCCTCTGTGCAAATGATCCATGCAAGAGCTAGGGATTGGATGTTCTACTGCAAATTAACATGACATGGCTTTCATCCATGATCGCTGGTCCCACTCCATTATTATATCTAGGTAGGGTGGATGTGTCATATCCATTTGGGGATGACTGACCACTCTTTAACTTCAACATCTTGTCCTAACGGTGGCTAAAGTTTAAAATACATCTTTGGCTGCTGGGTTCGGGTTAGACGATCTACTCATTCTAATCTATCTTATGCACAACTATTGTTTATTATTTCTTTAAATCATAATTACGTTTACATTGCGACACTGAAACTATCTTCTGATTATACTGAAATCATGTTTAGTATTCGAGGAATAATATACGAAGTCCTCCGTAAGAATATATAGATAATTCCCATTTATGCTGATTCCCTTTAGTTCCCAATGGAATGTAAAGAAAACTTCTTTAGTTATAATCTATTTATTTATTTATATTTTTCTACTCATGTAGTGTATACTTAGTAGTTAAAAATATTTCCTGAATGTAAATATAGGTATGTTATGATAAGTCAAGTTAATGCCTTTTTATAAGAGCATCAGACTATAGATTATCATATAAATAATAGATACTTCTGTTACCCATCTGCCATATTATTCCTATAAGTATTATATGCTTTTTCTTAAATATTCCCTGGCTCTTTCATTATGAGAGAGTACACAAAAGAGAGTTGCAATAAGCTTATGCAAGCTAAATATCTCTAAACAGAATCCCAATTATGTCAATAAAATATTGTCCACCAGATTTTTTTAGTGCGTTTGTTACACTAGTTTCTTCAGGTGGCTTAACAATTTTCAGGCTTTAATTTGCGTAAAAATTGTACACTACATTACTGATAGTGTTTTCTCGGCAAGTAGCGAGAAGTTATTTTTGACACTGTTTGCAATTTTATTCCTATAATTCAGGATATATATTTGTTCTGCTTTCTTTCATTTCTTATTCTCGTTTGACATTAGGTTCACCAGTTTATCTATTAGTGTTTAAAAAAAACACCTTTAAAACATAAAAACTAGAATAAAAATTATGTTTTTTAAATGTTCTTGAATTAGAGAGTAGAGATAATTAGCAAATTAGTATAGAATACTTTTCACTTTAAGATGAGGTAAGTTTAGATGTCTTTTTTTCGAATTGCCATGATGGACATAATTTGGAGCTTTTATTTATTTTCTTCCCATTAAAAAATTTAAAGCTCGTAACCCAGTTTAAATTTGAAAGTGCTTTTCCAGGCTATCGTTATATTTCTTCACCGGAGGCAATTCCCTGTGGAAAAGCAGTCCACATAACTTAGGCTTCTTGTCTCCTAAATCTTCCTACTTTGACACCTATTTTGAGGGTTACAAATTGGAGAGTTATCTTTTCAACTCCGCACATATTCTTGCCATTTTGGCAATATTATTTACAATATTTGCCTTTTAAGTAATCAAAATGATTTGGCCACAATAGGATTAATTGACATTTAAACAAAAGGGAAAGGGTAAATGCCATTAAAAATAAGAATGCGCTTATCTAGAAGCTGACAGGAATGGAGAGTCAGCCGAAATCACACATCCGCCTATCACAAGGCGAGCTTAAGAAAACAAACCAAACCTTACCCACGCCCCAAATCTAGAATGGGGTAGTTTTTTATATTTTATATAAGGGGTAATGCCCCATCTCAAACAAAAACCATGACGAAGTGCATACACTTCATGCCTCAGTGGCCACAGTTGCGTACTTTACGGGACCCATTGGCCCCAGGAAGATGTGCGGCTATATATCCTCTATAATTCTCCTCTTTTCAACTACTCTCAATTCTCCCTTTTATAATTTTACATATTTTTCCCAAAAGTATTTAGCAAAGATGCTCAAGAAATTATCTTTAATTCTCCGTTTTCTCCTCAAAAAAAGCAAGTGATCTTAAGTTTAAGGTTTCTATTTCGAATGACCTTTTGGGGGGATCACTAGAAATGGCTAACTGAAACTTGATCATCCCTGGTGACAACTACTGCCTTCCCCAAGGGACTATAAGAACCGGGCGGTATGATTTTGTGATATATCTATATACATATATATATATATATATATATATATATATATATATATATATATATATATATGTATATATATATATATTAATGGAGCTCGGCCGTGAAGCCTGCATTTAATATTGAGGATAAATCCCAGAAATGGAATAAACATCTTTTAATTTTTTATTACGTTTCGAAAATTACAAGTTTTCATCTTCAGGCTAGAATAGGTTTACTAAAGTTGATACATTTGAAGAAAACATGAAAAGGCCAAAAACAAATTGATTTATTTTAAAAGGTGACCAATTGTAAAATATCAATAAAATGTACTATATGTTAAAATTTTAAACATGACTTGGCAATAGTTAATTTTGCTTTAAAACTGACAAACTGACTCAAAAATTATATATATATATATATAAATACACCAAATTTTAGGAAAAGTTCCGTTACACTGGGAAAAGAAAGTAAGATTTCTTCTCATCTGTTCGCAGGCCACACAAAACTTGACATCGCTGAGTGGGTCACGTCAGCCGGATGAGCGTCCACATAGCGCGGGGAGGCTTAAGAATGAGGAAAGACCTCAAAGATTGACTTTTCCAAAAAGAAGTCGACATTACGAAGAAGGTGGTGTGCGTTTGACAGCAACAGGGTGCTCCGAACGAAACAGCCAAGGCCATATAAAGGTGGCTGGTGTCGAACAGGAACTTCTAGTCGAACAATTTTGGTTGCCGCAGTCACCTTACTTCACTTCTCTCGAATACACCTTGTGAGTACATCTCGAGAGCAAGGCCTGCAAGGTCCAACCGATCTAGATCGACGAGATAAATTTTACCTTCAAGCGAATGTGGGCGAGCTATAGAAATCACTTTGTCATCAATGTGGGCTCGGCTTTCACATCTGGGTTGAAGGGCCTGCTCACTGATAAGGGTGGCCACATTAATTAATATTAAATCTAAAACATATATTTACATGTTAAAACAATATAATCGAGTCTAACTGCATCAAAACTATCATTTTGTCAATTTTTGAGAACGTAAGGAGTGTAGCAGGACTTTTGCAACACCTGGTATATTTGCGAAATGAAAAACTCAGAATAGCATTTAAGAACACCAAGCAACGTTATATATAAGAAAGAATAAATAAATGCACAGCATTTAAGACAAGAAATCACTAATGATAAAGTTAATGGGAAAGGGAAAAGCACATCAAGATTTATCTTGAGCATTTAGCAAATTTAAAGATGTGACCGTAAAAGTAAAGAACAAACTCATTGGTAATAACAAGATTAAAGAAAAAAGAGATAGCCTAATGAGGAAGATTAGGGCCAACACGAAAAAGCAACAAAATGGACGGGAAAGGAAAGAGAGAAAGTGAGATAGTAGAGTAATGAAGTTTCCTCTCGCTCCTCGCTCCTCTCTACCCTTGCGCCTCCATTTTGCTACTTCTCGTGTTAGCTTAATCTCCCCCTTTAGGCACTCCAGTTCCTTTACTCCTTTTATTGCCTTTGGCTTCGTTCTTTACCATTTCTGTCACCTGTTTTGACCTCGCTACTTGCTCCGGATCAATCTTTATGTGCTTTTTCTCATCTCCATTTATTTAATTATTTGTAATTTCTTGTTAGGATAAAAGGGATTTAATTTATTTTTATAACCTTGGTATTTATCCTTTATTTGGAACTGAATCTAGTTCGAAAGTACTCGGAAACACCTTTTCTGTTCGCCCTTGGGATATTGCATTCATATATATTTATATATATATATATATATATATATATATATATATATATATATATATATGTATATATATATATATAGAGAGAGAGAGAGAGAGATAGATAAATATGGGTATAATCACGTAAGGTAACTCGTGATAAGAATATATTTGTGTATCCGCGAAAGAAACAGAAAGACAGGATCATTTTTACTTCGGAAAAAGTTTTTTCCTACTTTGAATAATTCCGTACTGGGCTGGGATTCGAACCGAGCAGAATGAGGCACCGAGCAACCGCTTTGATCTCAATTAAACAGAACCTTAGCCCACTCGGCTACGCGGAGGACCAACAAATCGTCCGAATAAACAAGCTTTTAAGGCACATTTTTAAGTAACTGAGTTTAGTAAAAACGAAACTTTAGTAGCTCAGCTTTCTATCTATGCGATCATCTCCAGAGTCTCTTTAGGTATTCTCTTCCTTCTTTACCGATGAATTATGGTGGAATTGGAATCAAATCCAATGAAATGTCCAGGACACGGGCCAACCTGGCGAGTGGAATTTTTTAAACAAATTTTGTGTTCAATTCCATCTCGTAGACTGAGTGTTGAGGGTTGGCCTTTCTTCGTTGATTAAGATGGCTTCTAAGATGTTCACCCTAGTTTGATTTTCCTCTTTTAATTGCGTTGTTTTCAACTAATATAACCTTTGTTAGGCTCGTGTTAGGTGCGATCTCCATATGATTTGGGGGCGCTCCGTTCTTAAGGTGCATCGTTAAACGCCTTGAAAGAGTAGTGATTATCATGCCAACATACTTCGAGTTATTATTAAGCTTTCAGTCTTCATGCGGGGGGTTAAACTGGTAAACTACGAGTATGTTGGTACACTTAAAATTCGAGGAGAGTTGGCAGATGTCATTTTCCATGAGGAGATTGTTAACGTTATAGTCCGATGGACTCTTGACTTTGATGTTACGGCTCAAAATCTCCTTGATGGGTTTCTAATCTATTTTATAGGCCGATGAAATATGATCTTTATAAAACAGTTTGATGTTATTTTTTTGATGTCTGGTTACTACCGTTTTATCGGTAGCTTTCAATTTCATTCCTAAAAAATAATTGAAGCTGTTGTTCAATCATGCTGCTCGGGAAACCGTTATACACGAGGGTTTGTTTAAAGCTGGAGATTTCTTGATGAATAGTTCCGACGCGGAGTAGCATTTGTATGCTCGGCGTATGTATGAGCCGATAACACGTTTTTATCTTTACAAGACATTCACCATCCTTGTTGGGGCATATTCCCATGTGCGCACATTTTTTGTATACATTTGTGATGTAATTTCCATTGATGTTTTGTATCTCAACCTGCATAAAATGGATTTTATTTTATACCACCCTCCCACTTTATCTCCTCTAAATCTTGGATTTGGATATGGATAAGACAAACCCACATGGTAGCGCGTGAGTAGAGCAATAATTACACAAAATCACACATGATAAATGAAAAGCGGATTTCAAGTACTTTCGAATTTAATTCAGTTCATTCTCAAGGCACATATGTATATATATATATATATATATATATATATATATATTTATATATATATATATATATATATATATATATATATATATATATATATATATATATAAACTTCAGAGACCAATTGGTTTGGTTAATATAGCGCAAAATTGAACAACTTACAGTGCTTCAGGTCCAAAGGGACAACCGTCGTCCTTGCACCAAATGTTTAACAACTTTTTAGTTTCCTGCGATGGTAAACTAGACTTACATAAATTGTATCTATTAAAATATATCTTTTTTCTAAATCAGATGAATTACTTGAGTTTTGTTTACAGATCGAGGAAGAGGGTTATCCCACTGAACCTAACGCAGTATCAGTTTTCTAATTTTGCGCTACATTAACCGTACCATATATATAGATATATATATATATATATATATATATATATATATATATATATATATATATATATATATATATATATGTATATATATATATATATATATATATATATATATATATATATATATATATATATATTACATCATTGAGATCACTAATGCTGTACATACTAAAATGGATATTTGGAGCATTTTAATCCTAATTAAAACAATTGAATCACGTAATAAGACCAACATGTACCGTTGAACTTAATTTTAAAATGTTAGGGTCTCTTTAGGCATCTGTAACTTGAAATGCACCTCCTTCACACATAATTCCTTTCACCTTTCTCCAACACTTTTGACAAAACTTTTCTAGCAAATTTATGGTGATACAAATAGTTTCATTACACGATATAAACTAAGTTCAAAGAACAATGAGGATCAAAAATTTTTCTATAAGTTATAATTGCAAGCAAAAAGATTTCTTACTTGATTCCTTTGCATTACTGTAAAATGCACCCTAGTGTTTGCAAATATGGTAAGGAACTTTCCCGTTTTTTTTCATACTACATTTTAAACTCGAATATGGAGAGGCCAAATTATGATGCATTTGTAACAATAAATATACCTCGAGTTAAAAAAGACTCGTTGAATATCTGACACAATTGAACGTTTATTCCATTATCACCTCAATATTTTTTTTAAATCTAGAAGCTATATTTGTTTTTAATACCCACTATATCTTTTTGTTAGGAGATTTTTATTTCTCTTCAAATCTTTAGATCCTATTTTGAGAGAAAAATGCTCCGATGAGTCATTTTTTTAAATAAAACTTTTATATTTCCTCCTATTTGAACCATATTATAGTGCAGAGAGGGATAAAAGGTTTTATGCATATTCTCTTCATAGCAAGCCCGAAAGTTTGCCCTACCGGGAATAAGAGGAATGGTCCTTTTCGCGACTAAAGAGTTATAATATATTTTTCCTTCATTAATTAAAAAGAATACAAATAGTTGAATAAAAATCCTTGAATTATAATTCTTAGAGCAATAAAAAGGTTCTAGATTCAAGGTCCTGAAACTATCCACTATCTATTGGTAATTCCGATCTTTATTAGCAAAGAAATAACATTATATTCACTTTTTTTTCCATGCAAAGAAGTTCCTAAAGAAAGTATTAATAAATTTCTATTGGCTCTTACCTAGGAGATCTTGGGATGCGTCAACTACTGGGAAGATCAATTTAGCAAAACAAAGTTGCTTAACAATGAGGAATTAATATAAATAGAATTGGAGTAACACGGAGAAAAAGAGCTGTTTTTTAAACATAGATGAACATTGTCAATCTTAGTTAAAAAATTATTTAGCTAAATTTAGAGAAAACACGCAGGGAAATTGTAGCCAGAAGAAAAAATAGTAACGATCAACAAAGAAAAGGAAACAGAAACCAGCCCAGAGTTTTCGTTAATGTTTGGGAGTTTAAAATACAAATACATGTAATAATATTTCTCAAATTGATTACCAAAATGCATAATTACATGATTAGAGATGAAAGCAATTTATTTACTACAATAGCTCATATTAGATTGTTGCTGGTATATTTTGACTTTTTTCCTGCCTTAGAGAGCTTTCAGCATTTGTTTCTTCTTTCTAACTAATTAAAAGTCCTCATTTGGGTTCGGCTGATTGGCTTTTTGTCAATTTGGGCCCAAATGTAATGGGTAACATAAGCATCGAACAAAGTTTTATCGATTTCTTCGTCCAGAAATTCTGGTTTTCTTTTTGAAACAGAAAAAAATGATCTTTGAAAAATCGTTTTTGCAAATTACGAGAAAATTCAATCGGGGTTAGAAATTTCTTCATCTAGTAAGTGATTTGCATACTAGGTATTTTGGCTTGAACACAGACGTCGTTGAATTGTTTATATATTCAATATATTTGGAATTAAAATGAAGAATTATCGACATTTGAGCGAATGTGTTTAGGTAAATAGAAAATTGGAGAAATTTAGGCAAAGGGTATTTGAACATTTTTCGAGCCCATAATAGAATATAAAATTGATTGAGAAATAAGAAAGTTGAAAAGGTAGAATAAGTGATCATAACGTTCGTTTTAGGATGCATTTGAAAATAAGTTGTCCATCAAACTCGGATCTCTTCCACGATAGTTGCGAATTTATATATCTATTAGAGAGAGAAGCTATATCTGTTAAAAAGATGCTTCGTTTCTATCGTGCTTGCCTTGACATATAAATTCATTAATCAAATATGTAAGTACTATACCGTCTACAAATATCAGAACGCCAGTATTTCAGTCTTAATATATTCCATAATTTTAGGCAAGAAAATCCAATGTTGGTCAAATGCTGCAAGATTTGCTTGTATGTCTTCCTCCATTGTACTGGTTGTTGTTGCATCTGAACAGCCTTGTTGACGTCTCGAAATATTTGAAAATGAAAACAAATACAATAGATTAGTAATGGAAAACATACGAAGGATTAAGCTTAGCTAGCGATGGTCTATTGTTTATACAGATGTATGTATAATTATTTTACTCAAATATTTGTAAGGGAAAAAATGAAAATATATTTGTGGTGCACTGACATGGAAAAAATCCGCAAATTCAATGTTAGGTACCCATTAGCCAGAAACGATAGAATTTCTTTTCAAAGATATACTTGCATATTGGTAATCCTGTTTTTTGTTTGAAAATTTCAATCAGAGAGTGTCGACGACTTGAATATTTTGAACAGCCAGCATAGATGCCACTTGCATCTTCAATTTAACTGTACACTTGCGAGATTTCTTATCCGATTCATATTCACCCAAAAGTTCTGTATGTAGTTTGTGCGCAAGAAAATAAACTATTATCAAACGGAGGTACCTTTTGAACATTATAGATATAATATTTCTGACAATATTAAACTTAGAAGGTAAATTAATACTTAAAATAATTTAAAACTTTGTTATCTTTGAATCAAATTATTTTCACCATGATCAGTTCATTATTATTTTATGTTAAATTAAAAGTTGAATTTACCCTTCAGTATTTAAATAGGAAAAATTACAGACGTAGTTTATAAGAAAAGATACAACTGACGTTTTAGTATAATTGGATATCCGTAGTTTTCAATGTAGTTACTAATCCATAATATATTAATATTTCACGTGCACAATGTATTCAAAGGAAAATCTGTGTAAATATAACATTATCCTTGTATAACACCAGTCACTTAAAATATGGCTTGACCCTTATTGTTAAAGTTGCTACTTACTACTTAGCTATCAAGTAGTACTAACCCTTAGATACTTCAGAAGAGTGCTTGCTGAGTCGAGGCCATCAGAGTGAATTGTATTCTTTGCACACAAATAACTATGATACCGTTTCCAGGTTTTTCAACAATATATCACATTTGCAGTTGAATAGCACAGATTGATCTTTATTACAAATGATATTTTCTAAATATATTGAATGCTCTTCTTAATAACACCTATAATATTTTTTTTCCTTGAAAGTCTAATGAAATTGTAAAATTGCGTTCATTATTAAAAAAATTCTGTCAATAAAATAATATCTCAACAAACATTTAATTTGTTATGAATACGGACATATAGACTATATTTTATACTCATACTAGTATTATATTATACGTGAACATAATAAATTTCAATTATATATATACAATAATTAGTAAAAAATTTAAATTTTGAATTATTTATTTTCAGGAATAACGCTGACTATGTATACGTATTATGTGACAGATAGTAAATGTGCATAATATTCAATTATATAAATAATTAATTATAATTTAATAAGTGATATCAAAGAATACCCATGTTTATATGTAGCCTTTTCCATTTTAGTGAAGGAAAAATCTACGGCTTCGGGTATGTGAAATTATCACTTGTTCAACTAGGAACCTTATGCACACTCATTGGTCCAAAATCAAATGACCCTCGTAACATGGCATAGGTTTAAATATAAAATTATAAGTGATCTTGATAATCAAATTAAGATCTCAAAAAAAATATTGTGATCTTAGATCAAGATCACTATTAGATCCTGAAAGTCAAGATCGTGCCCATCTCTCACTGTTTCCAGCAGTAAATGTGATTGTGGTCAAGGAGATCAACTGTGACTCACTGTAATAGAGGCTTTACAATTCTGAAGTCATGTTGCTTCTCAGTAACTAGAAGGCAAGGTCCTGCTTCAGTGTATTATTAATTCTACAGTGAACAGGGTAAATTACACGACTTTCTGCCTCAGGCAGCATATGTGGTATACATCTTATTTAATACTCTATCAGAGAGCTATAGGTCAGCTTTCTAGTGCTTCAACATCTCCTGAATTTGATTTAGATCGTTTATGGGAGCACCTGTAGCATTTATTGATATCATCTCTACATACCTGGAGAACAACGCGATTAAGCTGTTGCGTCTTTCCAGCTTTGATAAAGTGTCCTCTTCTTAGTCCGGTTGAACTGTGAACTTCAGAATTTTCATAGAATGCAAATTATTGATCATCTGATCTAGACTGATGAATAGCGCATGCCATCTCAAATGTTTTTCAAATAGCTGTTTCTCCAGGAACAATGATTATTAGCTCAACCATTTCTCTATTCGGGTTTTCATGTGAACTCCACTATTACTAAATGTATTTTCAAAACCAACGACTGTTACATTATCCATAAGTTCCTATGTCTCCAATAAATCCAATGAAGTCTCACTGGAGATACTCCTACTATCATTTCTTTACTTATGAATGTGAGCAACTTTCCATTCCATTGTAAGGCAGCGTTCATTGAGGAAATTTCACCATACTTGGACATAAGCATTCTGCTGCAATGTGTTGTTGAGGTTAAGATAAATAAAGTTATCTCTATCAGTTTTTCCACCTTTCAAAGTTGCAAAAATGATGGTAGCATCTGATAAACCGAGACAATAATCTCTATTGCGGATGACATCCCATTCTATGAACTTCCTATGAAATGTCAAAAGGATACTATTCAAAGAGTTTTATGGTGAGAACATCCAAGATGATGCTGACTGTAAAACAACAGCCGCTTATTCTGCTGAGGGCATTAAAATAGTAAAATTCTTAAGACAGCATTTGTACTTGCATGCTAAATAACAAAATGTAGTAAAACTTAAAACTTTATGTGACTTATTGTTAGAAACCGCTGCAGTAGATTGAGTTGTTTATGAATGCAATTTTTTCGGATGTCAACTGCAACATTGTTTTGCACGAACAAAATAAGGAAGAATTTGGCAGTATTTAAAGGGAATGCCTTAATATATTCTAACTTGTTTAATTCAATTTCCAACTTTCAACAGCAGGTGTTTCCGTGCTACTCCTTCTTTTCTTATCAAACACAGGTATGTTATTTGAATATTATGCATACGTCATTATAGACTTTGAATAGCTTACATATCTTATTATAGTTATTGAATAATATTCATATATCATTATACTCATTAAGTAATGTGTATAATGTATATCATTGAATAGTATGCAAATTTCATTATAGTCTTTGAGAAGTATGCATATGTCATTATAGTTTGCATCAATTGCACCTTACCGTTTGAAAAATCCATCAGATTTGAAGCTAAGCCATTGACAAAAGGGCCTAATATTAGAATTTTTTCTCTCCATGGTGTGAATGGTATATGTTTGCATTATGACTGCCTCAGGACAAATAAAACAGTATTTTTTTATATCTTAAGATATATTCTTCGAATTTCGTTCAGTTTGTCTTCATTACATGTTCTATGGATCATACTAGATAAAGCCGCCCGTGGTCTGGATACCAGCCACCTGGCGAGCTCAGAACTGACCTTGGCTTTCGTCATTATATTTCCCGTTATAGACTCTTGAATGTTCTATTGATCAGTCCTCAGCGATTCTTTCTTATTGAGGCTGAAACTTGCGATCTCTCTTTCCACCACGCTCTATATTAAGCAGTCGAGGGGTTTGTATTTAAGCGGATTGGAAAGCCAACTCTCAGGTGCTGTGTCCTCGTAAAAATTTTCTGATATCGAGTCATGGGACTTCTGTCTGGGGAATCAAAGTTTAAAGCCTTGCTGTCACAGGTAAGACCCCCCTATAGGTACCCGGTAAATCCAGAGCTTCACCCTCTGCTTTTAGCAGAAATTCTTTCCATCGGAGAAGAACCACTGCAGTTCTGGCTCCAACGTGTGTATCAACACCGGATGATCAAATCCTAGGTGTGCTAATCTCTTTTCCTGCATAGCTTTGCACATAAGTTGTCTCTTATCGAAAGTCCTCATGCACAACCAGGCTAATATGCTTTTTATTTACACTTTAATTCCTTGAATGGTATGCCTTCACATTTGGGAATCATTATACATGACCTCATTTATATCAGCTTCGAATTCCAACGTTCTGATTTTGCTAGACCGTCGACTTTAGTGTTCCCTTTATGCTCTCACTTCGTAGTTGAATCCTTCTAGCTCTCTCTTGACCGTTTAGATCATCCTTCACTTAAGGTTGAGGAAGTCTGAAATCTGCTTGTTCTTCATTTTTGCGCGAGTTTCAAGGATGGTTCCAACTTTCTTTTCCAAAGAGGATGGGGTGTTCCAAATTTTCCATTGTTAATTATTGTACAAAAATAAGGCAACGATGTTTATTTGTTTTAAATACTTCTCAGCATGTAAATATAGGAGCAAGATAGAATAGTAAGAAACGAGGGTTTTAGGCAAATTTGGCTCGCAGCAAAAATAGTTTAGGAAGTGAGAATTTGTAGGGTTAAATGGATACTATCTCACCAAATTAAAGAAGAAGATGCAAATATCTTGAACCAATCTTTCTATAATCAAATCATATCCTTTAGAAACGTATGAACACAATAAATGCTAAATTTTTCTCAAAGGCTATTCATTTTTTTTCATTTTCTTGCAATCCACGGTGAAATATTTCACCATTTTCAAATTAACATAGGAAACAATTAACGATAGGGTGTTTAAAGCTAATTTTATAATTGCCTCAATCATGCAAACATGCAAAGTTAAATCAAAATTATTCCCTTCTTTCTCAAAAGGAGTAAAGTTCAATTGTACCCATTTAGAGCCATAAAATGACCCATATGACCAGGGGACATATGGTTATACACCCTGGAGATCTCAAAACTTGAATGGGACTTGGTGCTGAGTGGCGCAATCTACTGGCACAAGCCTTATTTATCCAATTAGCCATTTGAAGCCACTTGTAAGTGATTTTAACCATGGGAAAACATCAATGCAATAATCATTTATAATTTATCACAAAACGCCGCAAGTCATTGGAGGAACTTTCCCTCTTGTTTTCTCTTATTTATTTAAGTAATTTAGGATAATTCTGGCGGCAAATTGGATTAAAAGACTGTATTTGCCATATATTTTCAATGCTAAAATTACTAAACATATAAATTGGGCTTAAAGATTAAGTTTATACTACAAAATAGTAATTTAGATAACTCCATTTTTTTTCTTATAGATAAATCCTTAGTGATAGAAAACTTACCTTGTCCCTCTTAAGTTTATTCAATACCACCTTATTTTGATATAAGCTTTCGTTTTGCCTTCGTTCAAAGATCATTCAAGCCATATGACTTCATTTCCTTGACTTTATTTTTGTCTATAATGAAATTAAAGATAATTCCTAATTCCTTCCTCCTCATCCAATTTTTCTTCCTTAATTTTCTACTTTCTTTGTTCCAACATAAAGCGATAAGGGCGATTTAAAATTTCAATTTACGCATTTTTTACTCTGTGCATAAATTTCTTTATTTAAGATTGATATCAAAGCAAAACCTTTAATATGGCTAAATCTCATTCTTTCTAGTCTTTTTATCCTCTTTGCCTCGATTTCCTTATTATTTTTTGGTCGAGGGATTTTATGATTTTCATTTTTAATTAAATGTGTGCATATATCAGTAATATGTGGACTGAATTCCATAGACTACAAAATATAATTTGTAGAGAGGGCAAAAGTCTCAGAATAACACACTAATCATGAAGGTGTGATGTAGATGGCCCTCAATTTTAAAAAGTAGTTACATGGGAAATTAAATTGAAATTCTTAGAAAAAAAGTGACTAAATACCGGAAAATAAAATTCTGAGATATTATTCCAAAATCTACCAAATTGATTGATGGGCCATCACTTCGTCCTTTATTTATACGAAATTTTAATGAAATAAAGAAAGCTTAGCAATCCAAAGGAATCTTAAGAGTAAAACACAACCACTTTTGTAATTTAAAATTGGTTTGTAAATAGTATGGGACCGTAAGAGGTAAAAATGTCTTTGGAAGTATCAGAATTTCTTGTTTGAGGTAGATTGAGCACGTTCCCTAAGAGAATAAATAATAGATAAATGGTGTGAATAACTTTTTTGTCAAGGAATTAAGTTTGGCGATAAAAAAATTCCAAATTTTTTTTTAACTCCAGCGCCCTCAAATAGTGTCCATTAGCAAGGTTATGATGCAGAAAAACAATAAATAAAAATATCTTTACTAAATTATAGGAAATAAACTTCAAAAATACCTCGAGGATTTACAGGTACCCTACATCAGTTACCTAAAGGAACTAACAAGATATCTAAAAAAATAATAGTATAGCGGAACCAGCCTCCTCCAACATCTCGAACACAATTACATCGAAGGATTGAGTAATATGCCGTAGACAAATGGGTGGGCAATGTCACGTAACCTTATCTTCCCACAATCCATTTCCCATTTGATTTGCCATGCAGCCATAAGTTCTGACTTGAATCTATCATGACGTCAGCGTTGGGAAGAGCAAAATAAACGAATGAGAGCTCAATTTGTTTAAGCAGTCTGGCGCTTTGGTCCACGCGCTCTTTTGTCGCAACACTTATATGCCCAGGAACAAAACCAAAAGAACTCTGTATTTTCACGGATCGTGACAACGATGGCGTCATGGATATAGAGATCTAGCGCATGTTGAGGTTACATATAATAGTTCAAGCGCCGTTAGCGTTTGCTGTGAGTCGCTTGGGATCAGCGTACCGAATAGTAAAGTTGCAACAAGCTCACCGTGAAGACAGTTGCAGCACTCAGGAGTGACCCACCGGCTTTAGAATGGACGAAAACCTTGCCTTCGTACTTATGGCCAAATATGTATTCTAGCATGGCTGCGATCTCCGATGTGTCAATATACATATTCCATGTCATTCAAACGCAATACTATCGGGGCTGGACGAACATTATGGCATAGATACAGAGTGAAACGGTCGAAAATGGAAGAATCCAGGGTAGCACGAACAGCACGATAAGTACTGAGCAACGTATCGCTTAGGATTTTGAAGATGCTGGTAAAAGAAAACTCAATGATACGTATATGCGCCTTCCAGATCAGAAGCCAATCAAATACAATACCATAGAATAGTTAAGTGTCAACTACGTAAAGGCGATGCCTATTTAGGAAATTCACAGGAAATGGGTGATGCCCTAGAAAGGAGCAGAATTATAAAATATTCGAATCAACAAAGAATGTGAAACATGTGTGTTTTAACATAGGTAGAAAGAGAAATAAGAAGCTATTGGAGCAGGGGCCATGATAGGCAGGTAGGCGCTTGAGCCGTGGCAAAACAGATCGAAAACTGTTCTACGTCTAGCGTAGTGAAATGTATTTCCGCCACCATCGATTTGATAACATTGCTTTTCACAGCAAAAAGAGTTTCATTAAGGACTCTAACGCGGTACACCTTTGTCTTAGCCTATGGTTTTGGATAAAACTCGACAATCTCGATGATACCGAACCACTACGAAGTAAGATAAGCCTTCTTTAATTAGAAAATAACGTCTGAAAATATTCCCTGTCAAGAAAAGACTCGCAGTAATCACTTTCCATCATAGTAGCAGAATTTAACATCAAGAGAAACTTTCAAAAGCCACATTGTACAGAGGATAAGTGAATCCCTATTTCCATAAAATAATCTAAGCTAATATCAAGGGCGCATAATACTAAATTAAAATATCCAATCTTAGGGAGATTAATATACAAATAAAGTCCAAACAAGAAAAACAAATTGCCAACATTAAAAAACGCTTAAATATCAACAAAGCCAAGCTGCGCTTACCTATGCGTTTACGCATGGTGTATTCGATATCATCCGGATTGGAGGAAGGGAGAACGTAACTGAAATCAATCACCTAAACAACTCGTTAAATGGTTTCGGCCTCTAGAGGTATAGTTCAGTCGAAGTTATTCTGCGACCGAACGACGTAAGGGAATAGTAGTCGTGAAGCATCTCGCCAGAGAAATTGGTCTCTAGATGTTGCGCCAAGGGCACTGGGTCCGAAATGGTGGGCCTTTCTTCTAAGAGGAGGACGGATATTCATGCAAGAGTTTAATATGAATATTTTTACACACTTCCATAATTCTGCAGGCAGGCTCCTCTAAATGATTGAAAACACTTATACTCACCATAAAGCAAGAAGAACATTGAATATCGCTCTCGTCTAAGAAAATTCAAACAAGATCAAATCATTCGCATGGTACCTCTAGCGCTTATATTCATATCATTTCTCTCAGAGTTCCGTCTTGCACTCAACCGAGCAGCGAGAAAGTTCTACATTCCGGCTACACGTATGAAGCATAGATGCAAGGTCTGCGTCGAACAAGGAAGCAGAGAAGAACGCAAGGGCCTTATTAACCAGCCTAACCACAATGAATTGGTTAGAGATGTGTTATTTCAATAAATGCGGACAATTTTGCTTGATCAAGGCAATATCCCAGTAAAATTTATTTTGATTGGAAATTGATAGCTATCGTAGTGGTCGTCGTTCGCTCTCCATAAAAAAATTGCGCCTGTTCTTCGGAACTTCACAATTACAGGTAAATAGTGATAATTACTGGCAAACCGGAATGTATCAGGTGGTGCCCTTTGTGCTTTTATGGCATGCTGCTAAGTCACCCTGCCAAATTTACGCACTTTCAAAGCCCACCTTTTGGATCCAGGGCAACCTCAATTCCTCCAGGAAATTAATCTAACTGAGGAATCTTAGGCACTGCACGAAGATAAACGGAGTTATAACGTGTCCCTTGCTCTTGACTACCCTAAACAGGATGATGTGGAGATTGAATTTAAGCCTCATGACTCCCTTGAAATCTTTAAGAGACGCAGCCAGCCAACAGTTGTTCACCACCTCGTCCTAGAAGAATTTTTTATCGCCTGAGAAGAATCATAATATTCCAGGTTTAAAGGAATATCTCAGTTTTTTTCACAAGCTTCGGAACGTTCCTTCCACTTGACCTTCATCTTTTCCGACATAAGTTGGCCTAGTCGCCGAAGACATCATGCCCTAACTGCCGGATAAGACAGTGAGACTCCCTTGTCTCTGGCTATAGACTACATTGACTTGCTAGAATCGTTAAAAATGGTGAGCTGGACCTATCCGCAAATTCTGGGGTTATTTTCATATAAAATCCATTAGAGTGATGTTTCAGAACTATTGCACCCCCGTAATAAAGGCCTAACTAATCCAGCCGCCCAATGTAAACACCAATCCGCAAAACCTATTGTTGCCAACACTGACAATTATCCCATCGCCCTTGTATTTGTCCAGGAAACCGATATAAAACAATGTAGCCTGCCACAGAGATTCCGAGATTTCCTTGGCACGAGAGAATTTTACGTCCTATGAGTTAGTATAAATTAAAATTCTGTCTCTGTACAGTGACTGATGATCACTCTCCTGTAACGAGTTGTGTATAACAAACAGCGCAGATTTTAATATAGAAGAATCGTCCGTCAAGCCCCATCGAATTTATTCAGGGTAGTAGAAGTATTCAAGTCAATTTCTTCCTCGAATTTATAGTTATCCGTGTACAGTGTCATGGTTCCAGTGTAACATGATATATGCTTTGGAAGTATACTGGGACGGTTAAATTGACCTCCAAAATGTTTTCATAAAAAAAAAAGAATTAGGACTAGCATCACTGTGAATATCTCTCCCTGCCGAATGAGAGTCGTGGTTGACTGAGGAAGATGCTGACCACGCGCGTATAGCCCGTGGTCAGGGATCTTTTTCTGGAACTTGCGGAAAGCGTCGGTGACCAAAAGAGACCGGTGTGGTAGATTGACTCAACCTTTTGTAATAATAGCTCAGCTACGAATGCGTCCGATTAACACCATAATCTACCTTACAACAAAGAAAGAAGCAGTAAACCTTTATAAGAGTACCCGTATCAGCACACATAGAAGAATAGTATCCATGTCAGGGTGAGGAAGACACTAAGAACCCGAATGGACATTTCGAATATATTAGATCTGACGAAAACAAGGATGAGAAAAACATGCAACTCTATCACGTCTAGCTGATCCAATTTAAGATATAGCTCAGGTTATGGTGGATACGATTAAAGTGGCAGAAGTGTTCCCCCTAACTCCTCGTTACAAATATCAAAATCCAGGCACTTTGGTAAGAAGATAGATGCGGATGACTGGTGGTCTAGTCATCGAGATCACTTAGGCTCCTTCATCAGCGCGCTTATTCCTCGCAATTTCCACATGTCCAGCAAACTAACAACGCAAAACAAACAAAGAAAAAGAAAAAGACAAATAACAAAACAAACCAAAAAGCAATTTGCAAGAAGAGGGATCCAGGCAAGGTGTTGGATGGAGCAAAGCCTCATAGTCTACACGAACATACGAGCAACACTAATGAGAGTGAAATAAAATTTTAGGGCCAGCTTTTTTCCAAAATTAGATAGTTCACAAGTATGTGTGCATGAACCAATCCCCGGTCTAAGCAACAAGCGGTAGCTACTCCACTCCTCTCGGTAGTGGTATAGGTAACCCATGCGAAGATCACCTAGAGCCGTACATTCGACATTAATGTGCCATACAACCCTAGGGGAAAATCAGCCATCACACAAAGGTGCAGGTAAGATTCGCATGCGATTATATGATCCCCTATACCGTCTTCTTTTATAGGCAGCTCAAAGGGATCACATGATTTCTGCAATTTAGTCGGTAGGAAGAAGAAGGAATCGCTGGTCTTGTTGTCCAGTCCTCGCGGTGTCTTTGGCTCCCTCATCATTGTGCTTATTACGTGCAATTCCCATATGTTTAGAAAACCTGCCGAAGATAATCTTGACGCCACCTGGCTTGCCGCAAACGTGGTGTCACGAATATAATAAACTCAGGGTATGTAGATTACAAAGTTTTATGAGTCGGTAAAGATCACAATCCTCTCTCTAAACTTGGCATGACGCGTTATCTCCCGTACCGACCTGAGCATTGCAAACAACTCGGCCGTGAAAACAAAAGCAGTCCCTGCTAGATCCCCGCTAACTTTAAAGAGAGGGGATACGGCATGAAAACTGAACACTTCGGGGGACATTTAGCCATCCGTGTACCCTTGCACGTATTCAGCGTGACACAAAGTTTGCTTCAAATTTATCGAAAGCAATACTACCGGCAACGTAGAATCTTTGGATAAATAGCGATAAATAGTTAAAAGTGAAAGTGTCTATTCTGGCTTAATAGGCAGAACCAGACGTGCAACCTGCATGAAAGCTAAATCTAGCTTTATAGGGAGATTCTTAGCCATAAAAGGCCAACGGTATGATTAACGTCACTCGGCGGCCTAGGCACCATCCGGATTGGCCCCTGATGCAGTGAGAGCTGCAGATGACTGAGGAAAGTGCCGAGCTGCGAGAGTCATCTCCTCGGCTTCGACATGTAGGCTCTCAATGGAGGAAATAGTGAAGGAACCGGTCGACAGGAGGAGACAGGTATGTTAGATCGATTCCACCTCCTGCAATACTCGCATCAGTAATCAAACTTCGAAAGAACAAAGGAGCTCCAGAAATTTAAGGCATTTGACATATCAAGACATTAAATACTGAATATCAACGGAAATAAAAATGTCTATAAGGCTAGGAATATTAGCGTTTTATGTCAGGCGTCGGTCCATATCAAGGCAAAGAAACGGTGCGAATAAACTACTTCCAGACGAACCGCGTTTTGCAAAGAGTCCAGTTTGGGTGGAGTCGTGGATGGTGGCAGAATTGGACGACATTAGTCCTGTACAATTGATACCAAAACCTGTGCGCTTCGGTTTCGCGAAATATGCGGTTCAATGTCAATTTCTCTCTACCATCTAGAGTTGGCATCT
>OZ018330.1:114410631-114413131 GCA_963969495.1 Ceratothoa steindachneri | reverse complement strand
ATTAAACAATTGAGAAGTACGAACCCTTCACTTCCCTATATGTATGGGCTCCCAAAGACCCACAAAGAGGAATGTCCCTTACGCCCAATCATTTCCAATATTAATTCTCCTACTTATAAGCTCTCCAAATGGCTCGCCAAGCAT
The DNA here is from genome assembly GCA_963969495.1 of Ceratothoa steindachneri. Taxonomy (NCBI): domain Eukaryota; kingdom Metazoa; phylum Arthropoda; class Malacostraca; order Isopoda; family Cymothoidae; genus Ceratothoa; species Ceratothoa steindachneri. The sequence goes on along the minus strand of OZ018330.1, from coordinate 114,412,987 downwards.
TTATCTCCAGCAATTGGAAGAATCTCAACTGCACACATTATGAACAATCAAAATTTCGTTGACCGCCTCAACCACTTGCAATTACCAGATGAAAAACTTGTGAGCTTTGATGTAAACTCTTTGTTTGCCAACGTTTCGGTTGACCAAACCATGGGCCTTCTGCGGGAAATCATGCCTAGACTTAATTTGGATCTACCCATTTCTACGATTAAATTTATCGATTTAGTTGAATTATATCTCTCTGACAATGTGTTTCGAGTAAATAATGAGTTTTATAGACAAATATTTGGCCTTAGCATGGGAAATAGTTTATCTCCGATATTGGCATGTCTCTTCATGAAATATTTTGAGACTGAACTCCTTCCCACAATTTCTCCCCCTAACTTTATATGGTTAAGGTACATTGACGATGAATTTTCTGTATGGCCTAATGGCCATTATTTTGATACCTTTTTTAATAATTTGAATAATTTGCATGTCTACATCAAATTTAAATATGAATGGGAATATGATAATAGATTACCCTTTTTAGATGTCCTCATTAATAAAGATCAACATGAATTAAAACTTGACGTGCATAGGAAACCAACCCACTCGAATGCCTATATACATTATTTTTCGTTTCACGATAATACTGTTAAAAAATTGGCAATTTCTAACCTTTTCCTTAGAGCATACAAAATATGTCATCCCTCCTATTTAGATGAAGAAATTGTCATTATCAGGACCATTTTTTCTAATTTGTATTACCCTGATTGGTTCAAATCGTCGGCCAATTTTGCAGCTAGAAAAACATTCTATGGTAATAAGCCTTCCCGCACTAATGACTTCAACAAATGTATAACATTGCCATTTAATAATAAATTAAATAGTTTAAAGGACATATTTGGAAAAGCGGGTATTAATCTAGCCTTTAAATATAACAATTCCTTAAACCAATTGATGAGTGCCAGGAAACCCAAAGAACATATTAGCATAGGAGTATATGCAATACCATGCAACGCTTGCCATAAAGTTTATATTGGGGAAACGGGGAGAAATCTAGACAAGAGATTGTATGAAAACAAAAGAGATATTAGAGTGGGCAGTGAAAGCAGTGGAATATTTTGCCATGTTAGAGACAAGAATCATACGATCGATTTCAATGGAAGTAAAATGGTATTTAAATCGGCTAACTATGTTAAGAAAAGAATCGTAGAATCGAGCTTGATATCGTCAGTTCCTAATTTAAATCTATCTGAGAATCAATTTTCTTTTAATCCTATAATAAGAAAGCCAATAAACAAAATAGTAAAATGTCAGCCCTTTAATACGCTTAGGCCTTACACCCCTCCCCCCAGATTAGCCACAAGTAGAGGATTGGGGAAAAAGAGGGGATCTTTCACGACCTGACCTTGTGTTATGCTGGTATGCACTTTTCTTATATTTTCTATCCAGTGTCAGTTGAAAAAGGGTGTGAGATACACCGAAACTGTTCTGAATTAAATAGTCTTCGGAGAATGTGGTTTAATTCCTCATCCTCTCTTGCGATATTGCATTAATTTTCATCATATATATATATATATATATATATATATATATATTTATATAGGATGTTCCAATATCTTGGACCGATTTTAAATGTGAGTTAAGTTTAAGCCTCTAATTATTTTTTCTTTATCTTTCAGATTTAACAACTTCAGTCTTTGGCAATTTCAACCAAGTAAATTAAAAGATTCGAACAAGGTGTTAAAGTTATTGAAGCCTATTATAAAATTAACGTTCAAACAGAAACGCATTTCGGGCACTTCGCGATTTATTTTGGTCAACATAATCGACCAACCGAGAGTACAATTGGGAAAATTGTGCGTAAATTCAAACAGAATTGGTCGGTGACAGATATGTAAACGCCATTGAGGTCTCGTTTACGCCGTTCAGATGAAAACATTGCTGCAGTGCGCGAGAATGTGGCCGAAGATCCAGACACCTCTATTCTTCATCACGCGCAGTAATTGAAACTCTCCACAACAACGTTACATCGAACTTTGATAAAAGATTTGTCTCTACACGCTTACAAAATTCAATTGACACAAGAATTGAAGCGCCGTACATTCGTCAGTTGGGTGCACGAGCAAAGACAAGCCGATGATGATTTTTTACAAAAAATAATCTTTAGTGATGAAGCCCATTTTCATCATAGTGGATTCGTTAATAAGCAGAATTGTCACATTTTGGCTGATGAAAATCCCATGAAGATTGTTGAAAAGCCACTGCATCCACAAAAGTTCACTGTTTGGTTTGCATTTTTCGCTAGCCGAATCATTAGGCCGTATTTCTTCGAAAATGATGCCAGGAATTCTGTTACAGTGACAGATGA